>JAQMCX010000027.1:7681812-7747625 GCA_029814765.1 Acanthurus leucopareius | reverse complement strand
TTTGTTCTGATTAAAGTCTTGCCTTGAACCTTCCGGGTTAACAGTGTGTCATTTATACAAATTTGTATCCTATTTTAAATCAAAGTCAAATCTCTGAGTGAATTTTTATGTATTTGGTTTTTTTTTTTTTTTTTACATTTTATCATCCCTTTTACAATAAAATTATAATAGAGAACTGTTTCTACATGCTCAGGATTTATACCCCTCATAATTTAACACTCTTGACCCTGAACCTCACCAGTTCATACATCCATCATCAGCAGCACTGTGAGGGGAGCATGTGCCCTTAGTCTGTCTGTGCCATAAGTCAACTTATGGTGCCAAATTGAATTTTGATGAATAGATGAGAGAAGTTGGGGGTCTTTTTGCTTACTTGGTGAAATTCATTTATGCTTTCATCCCTTTACAGTTGATTTACTGCAACGTTCTGCAGTTGCCTCATTCAAAATCGTGTCGCACACTTGCAGTTTATTGCAGAATGTTGCACCAAAATGCATCAGAGGAGGATAAGCAACATAAAAAACACCTCTCTGCTGTTTTATTGGGCATACTGTCAAATTTTGTGTTTGGCCTATTTATCATATGTTTAGAAGTGTTTGAGCAAACACTGTGGAGGACTGAGAAGAACAAATGTCTCAGTCATCCTGTCATCTCATGGAGTGTGTCTCCTTCCTCTCTTTGTCCTGTCTGCCTCTTTCCATCATGTTCTGAATTTCAAGTTTGTCACCACCATCATCTGTCCTTGAGTCTGGCTTCTTAGTAATCAAATCAGCAGGATGCAGGATGTGCAGGTACTTTAACCAATACATACATTACCAAAGTTAACAGCCCTCCAGTTGACCGACAGTCTCTGATAATCAGCTCGGGACAGACGCTGTGTGTCTGCATGGAGATGGTGGTTGTTTGTTGGGGAATGCAAAGGGCCTTTAGTCCAGGTTCATGTCTGCTTGTGTCCATAGACAGCACATTGCAGATGATTAATTTACAACGAGTTTCATAATACTCGCATACATTATGTTCTGTAGTTGCCTTTTTGCTATGTTTTTCTGTGTCGACTAATGAATTGTCTCTTATATGGTTTGACAAGCTTATTTCATTTAAAACTGAAGCCATTGTGGTGTTAAATGACCCCTCTGATGTGCAGTGAAGGAAATAAAACACAACCACTTCAAAAATTTAGCTGGATCCAGCTCACATTTTTCAGCATATCACCCGAATTATTGCTGTCCTACGGAGAGCACGGCAAATTATGCCACTGAAAGAAGCATTAATAAATGATAAACCTGCAGCTGTGAGCATCAGTGTTATGCAATCACGCCTTATCAGTAGTGTGAGTGTGTTTCTGTGTGTGTGTGTGCGTATGGAGGAGAGAGAAAAAGAGAGAGTGAGATAACCATGTTGCTAAGGTGAGAAAGAGAGAACGAAGTGGCCAGGAATCCAGCGTTGAGGCTGTGTGAAACTTATCCATATTGATGCTGTATTTACCGCCGCCTCCCTGCATTGACCTGAAAGTTCCTGTTTGTTGCATTATTGAAAAGGCTCAAGGGCTTCAAGTGCTCTGAACAATATACAGAATATGAGAAGAGTCTGATATTTTATGCCTCAGTGGAATACAGTAAATGCATATATTTTAATGCATATTCGCTGCCTAGTTAACACTTGTACTTTTTTAAAGGTGCTCATTCAGTGAAGAGGCAGGATGCCAGGGGTGCAAACACTTACTGAAACAGCATGTACTGCACTGTGCTGCACAACAAAAGTAACCATGGAGAACTGTGTGTGAAGTATGAAAATGGTTTCAGAACGTTGCTAATGTGCATCACTTAGAAGAGCAAAATGGAGGAGCAAAATGCATCACTTTAGATCAGAGTTATAAGGTAATGATTACTTTTGTGGGTTGTACAGTACAATCCAAGCATTTCTGCATCAACAGTTGAAGTGTAAGCGGCGCATGAGTTGGCAATGTTTGTCTAGTGACGCAGTCCACAGGGGTTTAACACTAAACATGGATCCAGGTCACGTCCAATCTGGCTGTCTTTGCTCCAAGTCTAATAAGACTGCTTTTAATTATTGTGCTTCAGTTGTTGCAACAGCCTATAATTTGCCCAGAGGTGTGCCCCTCTACTTCAATTGAGCTCATTTAGAATAAGTCTACGACACAAACTGTGTGTGTTGGACCTTGTTTATTTACTTCCATACATGTTTTGTAATGTAGTTTTTCTCTTAATGAGCTTATGCTTCCATGCACATTAAGTTTCCCACCACAAGTCAAAGTTTATGAAGACGCTTATTTAATCACACTGTGACCTGTTGTGGGGGGTCAGCACTCAGGCTGTGGGTCACATGATCATTTAAACTGAGGGGTTGTAAGATTATTACAGGACAAGAAACACAAAAGACTTACAGTAATACTGCTCCTCAAAAGAATGCTTTTATTCTTTTCTTTTTTGGTTTTAGGTTTTTTGTTGTTGTTGTTTTTCTCAGCAAAGATATTCATTGTTCCCAAATAATGACGTGCTAAAACAAGTAATAATCCCATCAGCCACAGCTGTAGTTATCGATTTGTGTTGAGCTCAAAGCACTGCTGTTCCTGGAAGAACCTGTGAGCCTCACAGAGCTGCTAGCATGGCTGTTTCTTGTAAGGTTTCTTTTCACCAATCTCTGTTTTTTGTTGTAAATTACTGAACAAGGTCACATATTCGGGACTCTAACAATCCTTTTAAATAAAAGAAAAACACTCAGACTGATTCAACCAGCAATGAGGGACCAAAGCTTTGAATAATTAGATACCTGAAACTTTTAAAATGGACTAAATCAGGACTATTTTTTATGAAAAACCACAGAATTAACATGTCATATTGAATTTTAATGAAAATATTTAATGATTAAACAGCTAAATTGGAGAAAAAGTGATTTTGAAGAGTGAAATCAGAATGAGTGGAAGCAATGTAACATTGTTCTTATTTCATTTCAAATCTACTGTGACAGAGATTGTAAAGCTGCATTGGTGCAACTTTTCATTTATTTCAAGGTCAGATCAGTGTGAACGATACTTAAATATCAGAGCATCAGGGTTGCATGTAGATGCCAGACTTTAGTTACAGCTTAGGTGTCTTCAAGGATGGAAACTTTGAGTCTCACAGGAGGGAGAGTGCTGTGGCAGCAGCTGGCTGATGGGGAAACCTTATCAGCAAGTCACAGGGAGGTGTGTGTGTGTGTGTTTGTGTGTCTGTATATGTGTGTGTGTGTGTGTGTTTGTGTGTGCTGGACTGATATAGGCAGAGCAGGTAGATAATCTTCAACACATCTTTTGAACTGGACTATCTGTTGCAACAACTACAGTTATATTTGGTGGAGGATGGAGACTCTCAACTTGAGGATGCTCACCTCTTAAATCCAAGCAGCATTTGTACTGATTGTGAGTTCCCCGTGATCTTGACACAGCTGGACAGAAACCCACAGTGTGAGACCCACAGCATTTTGAGTTGTGGCCGCTTCCTACGCAATCAGCTTTACTTCCTGTTTACTTCTCACCCAACTGCACATCCATACTGACATTTAGAATATATGACTAACCAATTAGTGACATTTTTGACAGGTAAATCAATTAAAAGAGAAAAACTAACAGGACCTCTGCTGCTTGTGTTTTATTGATTGACACCTCAGTGAGCTGAAATACAATGAAATCCAATTAGCTGGTAAAATTAGCTGATGATCTCTCAGACAGGTCAGTTAAACAGCCAAGCAGCTATCTGCATCATCTGCAGGACTGGAAAGTATTTTAATTGGCCCAATGAGGAGGCCTATACAAAAAGTTGTATAAGAAGATGAATGCCTGATGGAGGGAAAAATCCTGACTCAGTACATGGAAAGAAAGTAAGGGAAAACACAGAGTTATTTTGCAAAGAACGTCAGCAATAAGCCTAAAAGTAAAGCTAAAGTGGAGACATATTTATAGTGCTGTATAATTTGAAGTGTAGCAAAACACAAAAAAAGAGTTGGCTAGCTTCCATTTAACTATTAGTCTGCATGTTTTAAGTTATAAAGTATAGTGAGTCAGCAGACTGAAGCTACTGTCACACCAACAGCAGGGAGAGGAAAGACTGACTGAGGCAAAAAGCAGCTGAGCAGCTTAATCTATGGCAATACATCAGAATTTATCAGCTGATATAATTTTTTTTATTAACAGTGTGAATCTCCAAAAAATAACTAGTTACTAAAGCTGTCAGATAGATGTAGTGGGGCAAAAAGTATCATGTTTACTTCAAACTGTAGTGGAGTGAAAGTATAATTAGCATAAAAATGGAAATTGAAATTGAGATACTGAGATACAGTACTTGAGTGAATGTATTTACCTACTTTTCAATACTCAAAACAAGTAAAGTCACTATCGGATAATGTGGTACATTTCTTTTTTAGAAAAAAAGTTTATTTTACAACTACTATTATTAATAAAAATACAGAAATATGGTATCTTGTACCACAAACAAGCAACAAAGTAACACATAAAACAACAACTTACACTAACACGTCTATGCATCAGAGGTTTTATACACATAGTGAACACCAAGAAAAATTACATGCACAAATACAGAAAAATATAGAAATATAAACAGCTTTTATGGCAGTATACTAAAGGTGGGAGCTACTGTGTTTTCCTGCATAGATGTCTGGTTCAGTAAAAGCAGTACAAGAGAGATAAAGACAGACAGAGAAGTAACCCATCCAGAGGCGATATCCTCACCTTTGTGTTTACAGCTTGCCAGAAATGATCACTGTGTCAGTGAGAGGTGCTTCTCTGCACCGAATCTACACTGAACTGTACATGCAGGTCAAGTTCAGACCCACCTCCCACTCTAGTGGACAAATGGAAACCATCCGCAGTGTTTTAACTCAGTTAACATAAAACTAGCTGGATTTAATCTTGAAGTAACGGCTGCTTGAGTGGAAAATCAATGATGACTGTCGCCGCTGCAAATTCTAATGTCCCATGACAATGAAGGGAAACGAATGGGCATGATAATAGCTTGCAAGCTAAACAATATGGCTGGGTGTAGTGGTGCATGTTGCCACACCGGAGCTATAAATTCACTCATACCCAGGGCCAATTCTGCCTAATGCCTCAGAACTAATTTAAATGATGATGAGCCAGACCTGTGCAAGTCCTGATCACAAAGAGTTGAGAAAAAGAGAAGAAAAGCGGAAAAAGTAGAGATAAGCATGGAAATGTTTGAGGAGGATATGTGGAAGAGAGGTCTTTTACCACCATATGAAGATACCTCAACAAAAACTTTGCCTTAAAACACTTTTACACGATGGCTTTGTATTTTGGTGAAATCCTATTGCATTACATTTGCTTTGTATAACACTGAACCAGTGCAAAGGGCCTGTGGAGGGAAAGAATCCCTTCTTATTCCCATTTTTTCTGCATGGGTTGCCACGGTCTGACCATCTGCTCGCTGGCTGTACACTGCAGTGCATCCGGATCAAGATATATGCACCACATTCTCCATGTCTAAAGAAATCAAACCATCCGTCTGATATGAACACCTCCAACTGTTCTGTCAGGAATTTTACTAAAGGGTTAACAAATCAGCAGCGTCCACTTCGAGCAAAAACTTACTCTTTAACTGTTTTTTTCTCTCTTACCATGAGCTCTATATGCTGCATGTCTCTCCAGCTTACCTAACTCACTTTGTCACAGAGGACATTGGGTTCTTTTATCAGTTAGTATGTGGATCTGATAGGAGGACAAAGTGGGGGGTGAAGAGGAAGGATGCTTTCAAGGAGGGACCATACACCCACCCACACACACACACACACACACACCATATATGTGCACATGTGTGTAACAAAGAGCCAGGAGATCCTGAGGGGAGGGGGGGAGGGAGGGGGGCATAATAGCAAGGAAGGGCAGTGAATTGTGGCTGTCCCAAGGACATTGCACTGAGGTTATATTTATTGATCGCAGCACTGTTGAGGAGACACACACAGCGACATGAAATGTAGCAGAAGTACATTCCAATGTAACAGTAATTGTTAATGGTTTTTTCCACTCTGTTAATCACACAGGGGAAGTCTTTTGACTTGACTCGACATAGTCCTGGCTTTGATTGTTTCCACAGGGGATCTTTATGGTTGAATTTGTTGGATTTTAACAATTAAAATCAAATAAAAAGTGTACATATTATTGTGCCCATTAAGGACAACCACCATCTATCTTGTATCCCTGTAGCTTTTGCTTTTCCAGCATCACTTCTGTTTGGACTGGGCGTGTTCACAGCAAGACCTCCTCTCGCACATCAAGTCTCTTAGCACCTTATGTGACTCACCAGTGAACCTTTGCACAGCTGGTGCAAGTGAAGAAAGAAAGGAGGGGGGCATTGTTAGTGACATGGTGGAAGAAATCATTCTTACTGCAATGACGGGAGGAAAACTGGAACCTGCTGCTACAGCAGTGAAGGCGATCGAGCCACAATGAGGATGGCTATGCTCCATTTGCTTTCTGATTGAGTTGCTGTAAATCATCTACTTGTGATATTTATCCGAAAACCTGATTGTATATTTTATATACGTTAGGGTTAGCTTTGATGTGCTTATTGATGTGTACATTAGAACAGTTTCAGATTGCATTGATTGTTCCTCCTGTCAGTATCTACTTGATTTGTCCAACCGAGACAGATATTAGCTTTGACTAAACAATACAAAGACTGTGGATTTTGTTTTCTACAATCAGTTTTAATGCTTTTATGGCAATATGATTGTTGTTTTCAGACATTGTTGAAAAAATCAGAGCCTTTCCTAAAGACCATTTGTGGACTGTTTCTCCTCTATTTTATTCTTTTTGATGCTCCATCATTAAATAGTACAAAAAGAGTGTTACTGGCTTGTTTTTCCCTTGATTTTTCCAGATCTGGTAACTTATCTGTGTGTTTCCTTTATTTTTGCTATTTGGTAACATTTGATGTAAATTTTCATGCTATATTTCTATTCATTTTGTCTCCTCTTGTGTAATACATTTCATTTTGTATGCAAGAGCAACCACAAATAGTACTCTATTGCCCTAGCAAATTTAGAAAAAAACAAGCTGTGAGACTGTTTGAAAATGAGAAAACTAATGTAAATTTCTTCTCAGATTGCTTTAGCAATGGTTTAATGTATAATGTTTAGAAATTATGGTAACATGGGTGGCTTAGTTGTTTAAGAAAATTTACATTAAAAGGTAGCATAATGAGACCAACAATGTCATTAAGATAATGAACGTAGAGAGTATTGAACTAAATGGAGAAAGTTAAACACAGAATTAAGCTAAAGCCGTGTTTTAATGATGCTATGGAAGATTAATTTCTGTAATGATGTGGTTGTTGACTAAAGAGAGGTAGTATGATGCCATGTGTTAAAGTTGCACTGAGTGTGTTTATTCTGCACTGAATATTTTGCGGGAAGCAGAGTGACCTTGAGACAACTGAAAGCCCTGTAAAGAAAACATCACAGGTTCGACTCTTCTGACAGAAAATCTGTTCTTGTTTTTGCATTTTAACCTTTTAAAATGTCATAGATTCACTCATTTTTGGTTGTATTAAATGAGACTTTTCTTCCTAACTCAAACACAGGAGGAGTGCATGGATGTGTCTGTGATGCTGGCTGTTAATATTTCTAGTGAGCTCAAACTTGCTGTGGCTCTCTCCCAGTCTGTCTGGGCATGTGCAGAGAGGCACTGCAGTGCTGCACTGTAAAAAGAGAGAAAGGCAGAGAGAGAGAGAGGAGTTTTGACAGAGAGGTGCTCATTCCCTGCAATATTCTTTATGCTATCCCATTTGTGACAGAGCATCTGGAGGATAAAACACCATATTTCAGTGAAGTCTACTGCTGCAGCCATGCATTGTGAAGCATCCATTAAGCATGGAAAGGTTAACGTCAATGTCAGCAGTCTATCAGGCACTGAATGGATTCTCGTGGCACATATTCTCAACAGACAGCCTATTAGTGGACTCAAACATGTTTCTTTTTTAGATTTTTTCCTTAACAAACAGCCAAAACAACCTATTTGGCACAGTAAGATCCCTACAACCACCACATCTTAGTTTAACAGTGTAGTCCTGCTTCACCTGTCATCAACTTTGATGGACCCAGCCTCTTCCAGAGATCTCAGAGACAATTTCTGAATCAAGAGGGAAAACCAAGTCCCATCACAGACAGCTTTAGTCTTTATTGGCTTTTGTTTGTTCCCGTAAAAACCTCTCTGCCTTTGTGTCCTTTCTCCTTGGATCACTTTTCTTTCATCTGATTTAATTTCAGGTCCATTTGATCTCTGGGTGGTGCAGATTCATTTCTGTGGAGGCCATAAAGATAGGCCAAGAGTTTTTCTTGATGTGGCACTGTTAAGTGAAAAACAAAATGGTCCACCTGTGGGAAACACCTTGCTCAGATCCACAACAATTTGGCAAACAGAGAGAAAACAGGAAAAACATGAGATCATGGTCTTTGCTCCTCCTGCTCTGAAGTTTTAAATGTGGCAAACAGATGAACAGACATATAAACAGAGACAGAACTGAGTAAAATGAGGATGCCAACATTCCCAGCAAACTAGCTTTAACCACTATACCCACAAACCAAGACATTTTAAAACAGTAATTTATTTGAAAGAGGGGGAAAAAATGCAGAGTCAAGAGTAAAAATGCTTCCTTTGTTATTCTGTGTTGTTTTCTGGAAATTGATGACATGGCAGAAGAGTCCTGGATAATTATTTCCTATCTCTAAGGCAGAAAATGTTGCCAGACATTATGAGCTTATTAGCCCTGTATTGATACAGTGGCAGCCTGCAACATTAATTGGCTACTTGTGCTGTTGCTGGCATGATCTTTCTCTGCCTCTCGGGCTGCTGATGCATCAAAACAGGTGGAACATAAATGGCACAGCATGTGCACCTCAGAGTCGTGACGCACCCTGGTATTTCTAAAAGCTGTCATCCATTTTGTGGGGAATGATGACGATAGTGGTGAAAGAGGGGTAGGGGTGGGATCTCTTGGTTGAAAGGGCCATCAAGTGGCCAGAAGTTGAACTGCACCCTTCAGACGGTTGCCGAGCCACAGAGACTTTGCTGTAATGAAGCGAGGAGACTGGTGAAACAGTGCTTTCACTTAACTGAAATGGTCATGCTTGAGCAGGCCCTTTGAAACATGTTCAAGGTGTCTATTTCTGCTAAATGACACTGTGGGAGGCATGGTTCCAAGTCTTCTATGAAAAATAATAACATGATTGCAAAAGGAAATATCACAATTTATTACATTTCACCTGAATAGACAATATAACTATTATTATATTTCTGAATAAAGTTGATTCATACCCGACTGACCTCACAGATTGAAAAGCTACCACGGAGGCTGTAAGTGATACCACGGTCCTCTTGTTTCACTGGAATATCCTTTACAGGCTCCTTAGTGGCTCTGCTATCCAACCTCCTGTAATGAAGACCTCTTGGGTGCTGCAGTTGCCAGTGGGCAGCGTTTGTGCTCAGATCAGGCCTGCTAGTAGAGGTCAAACAGAAGACAAGGTCAAGCAGAACGCAAGTCACCAGCATATCAGGGTTTCTCATCAACTCCCTCACTTGACTCAAGATATGAGCAAGACAATGAGGTGAATTCGGGTTAACAGAGCATGGAAGTTGTAGCTCAGTTGACACGCTTCATGTTTTCCTGCTTACTGAGGTCCTGTGGTGGATTATTAAACCTCAGTGTAATTCTGAGGTGATTTGAGGTGACACTACCTATAACTAACCATTATAGCTAGATACTGAACCACAATTTGCATACAGAAGATGATTTGTTGCTAAGCCATAATTAAAAATACTCAACATCATATAACACAGCTAACATGTGGTCCATCTTAACCAGACCTCACAATGCTTCATTCTCCATTCTCACTGCACAGCAAGCACTTTTATTTTTGATTACTACATTTAGCTGGTTGTACTACAACATTTTTACAATATTTTTTTTTGTGCAAGACAAACATTTTGTTGCTATTTTACATTGCATTATTATTATTATTATTATTATTATTATTATTATTATTATTATTATTATTATTATTATTATTATGTGTTGAAATCAATGAGGCTTTTGAACTACAATGCAATACAATGAGAACATAGTATCAGTGGTCAACCAGAAATATATAAACAGGATCTTTAGAGATAATCTTGAGAGTTTAATGCATAAGTTTTAAATTTACAAATGTTTTGACTTGTAAATGAGGCACATTGTGCCACTAGGTCTCAGGCTATGAACATATCATGTTTGTGCAATCCTCAGTTATTTACACAAACTTCTCTTTTCTCTTTCAACATGCAGCTCAGCTTTGTGATGACTGGGCTGAAAGTTTTCACCATAAATCCCCTATGTTTTTGACATGGTAAATAGACAGTAATTTGATGTGCGTCTGCACAAACTAAATAAAAGCTGCCCTCAAGAGGATTTTGAGCAGTGGTTTGATTTGAATGGACGTAAGAAGATGCTACACTCTCTCATTTGACTAATGAGTTTTCCTTGTTGACATTATGCAAACTAGTTAACATTTTAATATTTGTTTTGTTGAGATGCGACTTACCCGTTCTTACGTCATCACTGACTAAGAGATGCATTTAAAATTATTTGGTTTTTGTTTGGTTTTTTTTGTTTGTTTGTTGTGCTATATATCCCATGTGCATAATATATTTTCAATCTTATTTGATATAGTTAATCCATCTTATTTTTATCTACAGATTTGGAAAATGTTTCCCAAAAGTTTGCTGAAGTTGTTAGAAAAAAAAGCCATGAAGCAACAGAAGTAGACATATTATGGCTTTAATTCCAAAGCTATGAATAAAAAGCCCAAACACATTGGATCTCACTGGCTGAGTGGTACTCCTTCGAATGAAAATACTGCCCCTTTAAAATTTAAGAAACACTCGTTAATCAGATGAAATGAATAATGGAATATGTAGACTTAGGACTTAAAATATGGTACAACGACCGAATTACTTGAAATTACTTTGTTCATATTGCTAATGCATTTTAATGTGTTGGGAAGCATCGATTCAGGTACCAGATGAAGTGTAACACACGGATAAAAAAATCTTATTGATAGTTAGTCTAGACTTATGTGGGTTTTAATGTATGTTATTTATGTATTAAATTTTATTAATTAATTATTGAGTAGCTGTTATTTCCGTCAAAGCCACGCGGTGGTAGCAAAGGAGTGGACGTCACGACGCACGTAGCGCGTTCTAGTATAACGTATGTGTGTTTGCGTGCGTGATCATGCGCTCGCGCTTATGTGTGTAAATGATGGGATAACCGTTAGTGCTCTGTGCTTTTTCATTGAAGTTTCGTCAAAAAGAGATAAAGACGAAAAGTTACGTGTATATGTCAGCGACCTCTTTGCCATTATTTCGAAGATGAAACGGTTAAAATTATATCAGCTCAATCGGTTTCTTGACGTGACCTGTCAAACATACAGAGGGAGGAAAGTTAAGTTACTGTTAAGCTAACGTTAGCTTTTGTAATGACAGCAGTTCATTCACGTTAGCTTGTCTGATGCACGGGGTAAGTGGGAGGGTCTGTCGCTGTGCTACACCAGCCTGAAGTTGTGGCATTGAAGAGGTAATCATTACAAGAGTGGATTACTGACAGCAGCCAGGTGACTGGACCGATGAGATGATACTAAATCATAACAGCAGCCCGCTTCTTCTCACCGTCACCTGCATGTACTTCTCAGGAGCTTTACTTTGGTCCTACCAAGAAGAGGATGCCAGTGACGGGTATTATAGGATTTGTAAAGTGGCACAAAGACTCCTTGCTTAAGATGAGACAAAAAAAAAACAACAACTAACTTTGCTTCAAATCGTTTTCTTTCACAGTGAAGAGTGCTCTGAAAATAACGTTTCTACAACAAAATATCCCTGCGTGAAGTCGACCGGAGAAGTTACGACGTGTTACAGGTAAAGTTGAGTGAGTTATTTCTTTGGATGCTGCTTAAATTGTTATTATGAATGACAGGGAGTGCAATTATTGAGCTGCAGTCTAGTCTGTTTGGTGCTCATGAAAGTAATTGCAAAATGCAGCCATGTAAAATTGGTCATTCACTTAGACCAGTGATGCCGTTTAAATAGTGTTTGGCTGCAATGTCAGTGAAATGGAAAAACTGCTTTATGAGGCACGGAGAGATAAATGTAAGTGAAATTTAAAAAAATAATGCCTAAGGTTGCTAATAGCTCTAAATCAAAAATGAAAAGGCTATTAAAATTCCACCAATGTTCATTTTACCATGCTATTGGTTTAATAATAATCTAGCTTATATAAATTACTAAATTAGTTTTTTTTTTTACTACTCAGGTGATCTTTACATATTTCTAAACATGAAGCAAAACAACTATCAAATGTTTTAAAATAAAAAGGATCTCCGGGGATAGATAGGCCAAAAGTCCTCATAATCATACTATGTGACAGTGTGACAAACACAATAGGCATAGTTCACAGTAACAAAGTTAGACTAAAGAAAAGTAGTGAAAGACATGCTTTGCAACACCTCCACACTCATTTTAGTGGTTTGTGTAAGATACACTTATTACATAATTGACAGCTCATAAATGCTCAAACAACACTTAACAGAAATTTAATGCCCTTTTGGGACACATTGTTATTCAGGCTGATGAGGTGGGTGTGCTGTTGCTTTGGAAGCAAAATTGTGCAAATTATTTTTTTGTATGGTATTACTTTATTTGTCAGGGAAAATGCAAAAATACTGTAATTGTTTACAAAAGCATGATACACTGGTGTTGCTATAGGATTTTTACTCAAGACTAAATTTAAACCTCTTTCCATGGTAGATTTTTCCACTAGGAAACTATTTTTTTAATATAGTAACTAATTGCAAACATTTATGTGATGCTGATCTTGATTCAAAGCAAATCTATTTTTGTTCGTTCCTTTCTTGGAAGCCATATTGAGAACTTAAAAAATTCCAGAATATCCTGTTGTTGAATACCCTTCCTGAGAAGACTTTCAAATGCAGGCTCTAAAAAGTTCCATCTCTGTATCACTTGACAAACTGCTGGCAGTGATTCAAGCACACAATGACATCCTGTTTGATCTTCAAATCTCAAACACATTCTTAACATAATTATGTTGGTTTATGGTTATTGGCTGCGGCCAATTCCCACAATGTTTATTTAAAGAAGAAAAACTACTTCAGCTAAGAGCCAAGATAATGTGTCCTGGGTGCACTTTTTAGTTCACCTGCACGGTGTGAGCTGATGATTATCCATCAGCCTTGTAATGGTTACAAGAGAAGTTTCACTGTAGTGCCAAATATTCAGAATAATGATCTGAATTTGATAAGCTAAATGTGGTTTTTAAAATGCAGTCATAGAACAGTGCAAGTGCACCTTGGCATCATTGAGAAATAGTTCAATGGGAACCATCGATTGAGTTGCTAAAGTAAAAGTAGGCTTATGGCAATCCTCAGGCACTCTACAGAGTATCAGTGTCCCTGCACATTTTGGAACATTATGTTGCTGTGAAATTAACATTTTTTTATAATGCTATAAAAACTATTTCTGAAAAACTGTTGCTTGCACAGGCATGTCATGCTGCTTGTACACACATTCGCCCCCTATAATCCACATTTTCTTTAACTTTTTGTATACATCAGTCTAATTTTTGCACCACATTCTGCTGAAATGTAGATGTTTGATGGGGTTAAACAGGCATCAGTTTGCAACCCACTAAAACTCACGATGCAGATGGCATGAACAGTTCCTTCATGGGGTGAATGTAGGCAGAGGTGTGCATAACTCTTTCAGTTAGGTACTCGTGCGGGAACCTTAGCTTGGCCCTAATAAACACAATCCTTTTCGGTGTCCTTCTCAGTGTCTCCCTTACTGTCCTTCCCCTCAGCTTCCTGCATGATAGATGATGAAGCTCTCAGTCCCTGGCTGATCCTTAATTAGCTGTCTCCATTCATAGATCAACAGCTGGCTCAGAGTCGGATGTCTTTGTGGTTATCTTAGCCAGTGAATGTGGATCAGGGCAAAAAGATGAGTACATGGCAAACAAGATCTGTATTTGTTTTTTTATTATGTCGAGATGTAATAATCCCCCTGCATGCTTTACTGCTCAAAGCAATGTAAGAGACAAATCATCATTCATGCTGGAGTAACAACCTCTACTGCTCATATTTACTATTTGGACCAAGTTGTATACAGAGGACACTGCCAAGCATTTTACTGCTTGTTTTTAGGGCATTCTGTTACAATGTAGTTGCTGTCAAATTGCAACATGTTTTTTTAATGATGTCCTGTGATCCATCAATATACGGCAGATCACAACTTTTCTCTTAACTCCTAAATGTTTGTGCAATGCTGTGCATTATTCATGTAACCCCCTCATGTATATGATATGCCTTAACTCCTTGTGGTTTCCATAAAGTAAAACCCCAGTATAGAAAGACATAGGACATGCTTGTTAGCTTTGTTAGCCTTATGAAATACTCCAAGAAAACATTAAACAAAACTCTCCATTGTTTGTTGTCCATTCAACTTGTTTCACCATGTACCAAGTGGGTGTCTGGACTTTTCAACTTGACTAGCTTGTTTTAGCAATAGATAGTGCCACATTCCGATGCTCCTCTCTCATTTTTTATTTATTAAAGAATGGATAATTGAAATTTTTCAAGTCTACATAAAAATCATGTACTTGTCTGCCAGATATTGATGGGACTGGCGTATCTAGCTTCAGCTTCAAACCATGGCACATGTTGAAAGGGTTGCTGCAAGTGAGAGAGAGAGGCTGATAAAACAGAGCTGGTTGCCAAGTCATTCTTAGCTCCAAAAAAATGCCTGCTGTAATGGCAATTAACTTTTTTTTAAACTGCTTGTAAACAAAACAGTTAGTATATATTATATGGCATTTGTTGAACTATTGGTTAAATGGTTTATTTCACAGGACAGCTTTTAGAAACTACAAACATTCCAAACAGATAGTAACAGATATGAATATTAAGATATAACAGTCGTTTTGTTTTTCTTTTAGAATTAAGTTGATTTTTTTCTTCAAATTGTTTATTTGCATTCTTGCCAGGAGATGGATGAGAAGATTGACTCCACTCTTAAGTCTGTATTGTAGAAGAAGTTGCTAGGCAACTAACTTAGACACTGTTCTTATCCAAGAAATAGTCATGCACATTCACCCAAATAACACCACATTTTATTTTCACTTTGGTTTTTGTACTTATTAAACAAATGAAAAACACCCTGGAAATTAGTTGGCTTTAAAGGTGCTGGCTGCTGGATATGTTACACTTGGACAGAGCCAGGCTAGCTGTTTCCAGTCTTCATGCTGTTGGTTCTAGCGTCATATTCAGCAGACAGATGTGAGAGTGGCATCGGCCATTTCATCTAACTCTTGGAAAGGAAGGAAATAAGCTTGTTTCTTAAAATGTTTCCTCCTTACATTTTGGAAACATTGGAATTCAAGTCTCGTGTCTAGTGTGGTTGAATCATAGAGGACAACATAAAGAAGTTTTGAAACAGGCCTTCTGCAGCCATAGCATTCCACTGCGTGCACAGTTTCACACTCATCCTTGTAGCATTTATCATATTGTGAAATAGCACCAGGGGAGACGGCAAAGACCCAGAGAGCATATGTCACAGTTCAAGAGACGTACCGGGGCCTCAGTTGACTCCAACCATATCTGTCTCACTGTCAGTAGAGGCACATTCTTCTCTCTGTGTCTCTGTGGGTTGTTTTATGTGGAGATGGTCGTATTTGAGTTGTTTCAATTTTGTTCAAGGACCAGGGTCTCAAGGCACAGCATTTTCAGGCTTCAAAATTTATGCATACATTTTTATTATACAGCCTGTGGGGTTAAATATGCTTGGCTCATAATAAAATGTGAAAGATTGGCCAGTGTTTGTGTTCCAGAAGTTGCACTTAATTATGAATGGCTGGGATTGTAGCATAAATTCTTAACTAAAAAAACTAAAAGAGGGTTTGATTAAGCTGATAAAATATGAGCTTTTGACTCAATGATTGGTTTGTAATCAGTATTGCCATTAGTGTGGCTTATATCTGTCATGTTTTCTCTGTAGTTTTTGTTAGTGGCTATCCTTTCCTTATTGGTTTTGGGCATTGTGGTTCGCTGGTCATGCCAACAATCCTTTGTATTCTTATAGTGTATTTCTTTCCTAACCAAAGTTGCTGCTGAAAAAAATATTAACCCATCAGTTTCTTCATCCTAATAATTTTATCTCCATGACTTGTGTCACAAAACACGATTACTGACTTAGCTGGACAAATGTATTGAGCATAACCTTGAGGAGATTTTTATTTGAGTCCATGTTGCAGATTTGCAGGGCTTTCAGGTTTTACTCAGCAAGTATCTGGCTAACTTCGTAATCCTGCTTGTGAGACAGACCCCCTGGGGAAAACAGCAAATCTTTGAGCTTTCGTGAAATACTTGAGACTGAATCACTTTATCGTTATGCTCTACAGAGCAAACAAACATTCATAGAAAGTTGTTGTGCTCTGATTTATAAGTTTACCTTTTTTGTATTTAAACTGCTTATATATTAAATTTTGTGCATTTACATGTTTGGATGATGTTTTTACCTGCTGAGATTAAGTATCTTTTGTGAAAATCCATAATGAAAGCTAGATCAAATCTGTCAACCATCATAGGATGGAGACACATTAACCATAATATGTTTTTTTGTTTTTTTGGTGTTTTTTTTGTTTGTTTTTTTTCAAAGATGACAAAACGGTACATTTATCACCAAATACAATTCCATGATTTATTGTTTATACAATGTCGGCCTTACCTTCTTCACCTTCTGTGAAGGAAATGCTTTTCTGGATAAGAAGCAGAACACAGGCAGAGTGGGTCTTTCACTTTACAGCTGCAACAGTTACACATAATTGATGTGTGGCATGTGTAATTGTTGCTTTGTTATTTTTCCAAATAATTCTGGTGGTACAAAGCATTTTGTTGTGATCTCTTCAAGCCTTTCCTCTGTTCTCTCCTCCCCTTCTCTGGAATTCAGATGAAACCCTGTTTATGCAGTGGGAAACTCAGGATAACATTTTGTCAGCCCCCCTGTGAGACATGATAGCCTTGATACTTCTCATACACTTTGTTGATCAAACATCATTGTTTATGTCCTTTTAATAAAATGTATTAGACTTTTTAAAAAGTTGTTCCGTCCATTTTACATAGCCCCTTTACACCTTGTATACTACTCAATCAAATGACCTAAAAATTTGTCAAAATATTAGATACAGTAAGTTTTACATTTAATGCAAAATAAGTAATTGATTTGTATTGTGATCTAGACTTAAACAGTGGCAGGGGTACACCTAAATTCCAGAAAGATGATCATTTCTGTTTGATCATACATTTTTCTACAAGTCTTTAAGTCTCTCTTGTATCTGGTTTTCACATCAAGTTTTAATCTATTCTGCACCTTGGAATAATCCTCTCAGTTGGACTTCTGTTCCCTCTCCCAATTCAGATACCTTTCAACACAATAAATACATATGGGGATTCTATGCTGCCATATTGTCATCCTCTAGTGATTGTAGCTTCAAGGACATATTGGGGCACAGCTAAAGAAGTTAAACAGGCCCCAGTTAGTTAGTTTGCTGTTTTGTCCTTTTGGGCTACTCCTGGAAAGACATTCATGTACCTCCCTGAAAAGTAGAACCAGTGTAGACGCATGTACTTTTTATAAGCCTCTTTCCGGAAAGTTCCTTGTTGGAAAACTGTGTTACTCAGGAAAAACCTTGAGTCATATTGTTACAACAATACACACATGTACACACACACAGGCACACATCCACTATTTTTAAGTTATTTAATAAATTGGAGATTTGATCCAGAACAATTTGAATGCTTGTTCACACTAAAGTTTTAGGTAAAATTACATATACACCATTACAGTAATATTAGTCACTAAGCGAAGTGTTTATCAAATGAAAGAATAAAAACTCTCTGGAAACTGATGTCAGCACATGAGGGAGATGGAACATTTTGGCAATTTAAAAGGATTCCTGTCTGTCCAACCTTCTTAAATGTGATTTCTACTGCTATACTAACCAAATTATTATTCACCTCATGTTTTCTACTGGATATGTGACAGAGAAGCATTTAGTATAGTTTATGAGTATACTTGTCAAGTCTTGTCTTTTAATTTGTAAAAAAAAAAAAACGCTGCAGGATAGTTCATGTTGGAAAATTTTAGAAGATGGCACAAAAAACAAGTCAAGTCAAAGTGTGTTTATACAGCACAATCAAAACAACCACGGTTAACAAAAGTGCAGACAAATAAATAATATATGTGAATAAAATAAATTAATAACACAGAAGTACTAAAAACATATAAAATAAAATTTAAAAGCAGTAACTCACTCCACGTAACTGTTGTCCTGTTGTAAACAATTTTCCAGTGGTTTTACTCAAAGGTTTCCAAAAACCCACAGGCTAAGTGCCAAAGCGGGTTTATTTTTGATTTATTGACACCACATCTGGAATTACTTACAATACATTTTTAGGTTTGGTGTGAAAGACAATCTATTTTTCAGAATGAAAAAATATATGCTTTTGTAGTTTAACAATTAAAAAAATAAAAATGCACTATGACAAGTTGACTGAGGAAGCGTGGAATAAGTCCAACCAGTTTCTCAACAGCCCTTCGAGTGAAACAGAGTTTACCGGAATAAGCCTCAGTAGATGCAGAATCAGATAACACTGTGAAAATCAGGCCAATCAAAAATGCCTTACAGTACCTGGCAATTTTTCCAAACATATTAATACAGTATACTGAGAAATAAGAGCAAAAGTAAGACTTAAAGTTGCTGGCTTAATGTGCACTTTTACCTTAAACAAGCAACTCTGTTATTAAAAGGCAATAAACTCTTACTTTAATAAATGGCTAAAAACATGTACTAAATAACTGACACAACTGTAAAACTGTAGTTGGATAACCCATAATTCATCATAGACAAAATCTCTGAAATGAAACATAATGTTCTGTCAAAGAAAAGACATCAGCATCTGTTTTCTATCACAATTAAATAAGAAGATATGTTGCCTATTAATTGAAGTTTAGCTGCTGTATTAGAGACTGTGGTCTAAATTTAAGGAGTTGACATGAACATTTCGACAGCTCCCACACAGCTGAACATTAAAAGGATCTAAAGGCGGGAGGAGAAGAGAGGAGAAGGTCAACTGTCTGATTAAGCAATTGATCCTAATCTGTCTCATTCTTATATGTACGTGCCTTCTAAAACAGCAACAGCAAATCACAATTAAAAGAATATATCTCTTTCAAGACTCAACAGTTTTATGATTAAGGTTTGATTAATTTTTGACACAGCTCAAGTGAAAGGGAAAGAGCATGGTTTGAGTTAAAATTACTTCTTCAAGTTTATAGTACTTTCGTAATCATAACAAGCACTTGTTCAGACATAGGAACCGCTTTGATGGTAAGAAGAAACCACCACTTACAGTCAGAAGGAAACCAGAATCAAACTCCTGTCTACTGTGGCAAAGTCTCATGTTTTGTTGCCCAACTCAGACAAGAATCATAATTACTATTATGGGTCCTACAAAGATTTTTCACTTCTACTTAAACATATGTTGGTTTTAGGACACCTGCTGAAACAACCCATACTGTCTTATTTCATTGAAGGACGGAGTCTTTTCTCCAGCATATTATTTTCTCAGTAAGTTAGTTGACAATAGAAAATACGAAATACAGTTTAAATCTGTTCATCCCATGGTCTGTAAATTCAGCTCATTGTATTTACAGGCCTAATGAAAACCTTATAATGGGAGCCTCTAAGGCCCATGTAACAACCAAGTTCACTTTTTATAACTTTTTCCTTAAACATCCAGTGTACCCAAAACTTTTCCACTAATGAGATAACAGAACATTTTTTGATAGAGGCTGTTTCCACTGCAACAACTCCTCATCCATATATTTGATTAATTAAGAGTCCTTGATGCTTTTACTTGCTGTTGCAAGTAAATATCGCCTTGATCATCTTGGTTCAGTGGTGAATTGACATTAAATTTTCTGTATTTACTGATCCTCACTTTTTAGCTCTAACATTAGTAGTGTGTCAATAAGAATGGGATTTTTGGCTTAGACTTACTGCATCTTTAATCACCTTAGTGTTTCTTATGCTCTAATTTAGCACTAGTCGGGTTTTCAATGACACCAGCATTTCTACTCTTCACGGGAAAAAACTTTGTGTTAATTGTTGCTTACAAGGGAAATTGTAACAATCAGGTTAATGTTCATTACTTGATTGTGTGGTTACTTTTGCCAGTTCACAGTTTTACATGATTTCCTGCCTGTGTGCTCATGTTCATGTCCCACTTTACCCTTTACAGGGGAAATTAGTTGCAACACCAAGATCCTTTTCAGTGCAAAATAAAAGTACACCAGGCTAAGTTATATCAGTCCTTTAAAACATAATAACAAAACTGCTCCTCTCATGCAGAGAATAGAGTTACTGAACAGAAGAAAAAAAATATTTTTGTACATCAACTCTATTTACGATTATCATTTGCTTTTCTTAAATGCCTGCGCTCAGGAACATAAATTATTTGTCGTTCTGGTTTGTTTTTGTTTTCCCATAGCAATATTATTTATTCTAATGTTAAGAATTCACAGCACATATGCTTTTTTTTACCCTACTTAATGGTGTAGCACTTGGCAACATATTTTGAATCATATCATTACATATTTATGAGTTGAGGCAATCAGCTATGAGTAAGAGCAATTCCTGTCATTAGTATTACTAGTGTGGATTCTCATATTAAAGTTGACAGTCTTGCCAACATTTCAAATAAAGTGATTATATGCCCTGTTAGGTAAGGAATGAATCCTTTTCCTTAAAATCACTGGGGAAGATACAGTGGGGTGTAAGTCATCATCATGAGAGCAGGGGAGGACATGTTAGTGTTAAGGAGCATTCCTTAGTGACGGATGGAGAGCACCAGCAGAAGCAAACATCCGCTCTCTCTTCCTATGTTATGGTGCTTTGCATTTCATGACTTAAAGTAGTGTGTCAAAAATAAACATACAGTAGATGTGCATTACATTACTACTGCATTCATTATTTATTTTTACCCGCACTGTTAAGCACTAGGATAACAAATCAACACATGGTTTCACATCATTAGATTTTTTACTTACAAACAAATGAAAACTTCCCTGTTTTATTTCTATTTTACTTTTCTGTCTTTGAATAGTTGGAAACCTACTTGTTTTCAGATTCTAATCAGATTCATCATTTGAACATTTCAGTATTACTCCACCTAGTTGTCTGGTTTCTAACAAATGCATTTTGCCATCTGTTTTCATTTTAGGGGAGACTGTAATACAAACCATGCCTTTACTGAAAAGACCATGACTGTCAGAATTCTTGCTTCATAATGTTCCCTAAAACCTGGAGTTGTTTTACCAGAATTGACAAATGTTTTAAGGATGATTTTGACTTATTGACCAGAAAAAATATACATAAACAGTAGTTATTAAGCCAAATGATGAGGCTGTAAATCAGGACAGATACATATTCTTCATTCATCAAAACTTCCACAATGGTATCTTCAGTGTGTGGGGCTAATGTAAATTACCATCTGAATATCAAGTGTACATGTATGTTAATAGAGAAAGAGGTATACATTGGTGCCTGTGTTTATGAATGAGTACTATTGCTCATATCATAAAACATTTTGTATTCTCTATTCTGCTGGCCTCAATTATTAGTTTTAAATACATGCTAAATGGTAGTAAATCCTAAATTTAATTAATCACAAGATTTATGTGGTGTCTGGTGATCTTTAAAACCTTGTGTGGTCTGTTTCACATTCATTTTTACACTTTCAGTTCAGACATTTTTCTCTATCCAATCCATGTATCAGCACTGTTTTTATAATTTTGGTCTCTTTAAATCCTACTTTTGTTGCTCTTGGCTTGTGCCCATTTATCCATCTGTTTCTTTCCATGGAGAAATGTAGTGTGGTCACGCTTTGGTTGTTTTCTGGTTTTGCAATGGTTAAGAGGTGTGGTGATATGTAAACCACAGACTGCTTTTTCTGCCTTCATGCCTGTGCGCTGTATATATATGACATTGCTCTAGTTACATGAGTTTCAAAGTGGGGGCCCTGAGTCCACAGGGGCCACGAGGGGATCCCAGGGGACAAATGCAAATTGAACTGAAGATGAGAACAATGAATAAAATCAAAAATTAAACATTAAAACAAAAATTAAAATTATCTTGTGCATTATTAGAAATAGTAGCAATAGTTTATAATAATAAGATATAAAAATTTTATTTGCTATGTCTGTTATTATAATTGTAATAATTCTTTTTTTAAAGGCAAGTAATCTGTCATAAACCACTGCTGATTTTAGTTCACTTTAAGAGGGACAGTTCTCCAGAGAGCAGTTTTTCTCGAATTCATTTTTCATCCAAATATTTTGCATCATTTGAGTAGTGTGGCACTTCATTTTAGTGTTTATATTGTAGCAAATTCTTCCACACCGTTAACGTATTAAGCTGTTGCATTCTGTGAATAATAACATATGAATTAAATTACCAATAATCGCTCCAAGGTCCTTTTAGCATTTCCCTGAAGTGGAAGTTGCACGCTTTGAGGTAACCGCAGTGTTTGAAGGAGACTAGTAATACCTGGCCTGTTTTCAACAGAATGGTTTGAGTTAGAAACAGATGGAGGGGCTGATGATGGTTTACTGTAACAGGCCACAGACAGGCATGCTCTATGTAATTTCCTGAAGTGTCAGTATCAGAGACATCACACACCTTTGCACTTGTCCTCTACTTTTTAAGTGAATGTGTATATTAATAAAAGTTAGAGTTTTTTGTCTCAAGATGTGACATAAAAGAAGTTAGATTTCATTTTGGATTACTTTACATTTTTTAACATGAGGTTAGAGTCAAAACCTATTTGCTTGAGCCTGGTATACCACTGAGGAAATGTTACGAAGAGAGGCAGAAGCCCAGGCTGCTGGTGGTATATTTACTCCAGCCGTCTGCCAAAGCTGAACAGAGCTTGCATGCTTTTCTGCTGTGACTCTCATTAAAAGTTTTGTTGGATTATGCTGCATATGCCAGCACAGCCACAGGGTGGATAGTGTAGCTTCTAACAACAGACGTAATATGGAGATTGGTCCTCATATCAAGTGACCCTTTTCAGATGCACAAGAAGAAGCTATTGTTCAGTTGCCATGTATTGTAACAATAATTTATTCCATATATGGCTGCATATTGGTCGGGCAGGCAGGAGCACATTTCCTGTTTTTGATCTGAGGTCTTGATGTGGGCATACATACTGATGTTAACATTACATCTAAGCCACAGAGGTGTAGGCAGTTAATGTTAGAGTTCTTCTAAGCAGACTTAAGCAGTAATATTTTCTGGAGTGGACCAGTTGTTTCAAAGAAATCTTTTTGGTCTTTTTGGGTGGGTGGAGGGATAATCTGATTATCTTTATTGCCGAGAATAAGATAAAAAGATTGATTCAGCCGTCATGGGTGTTCAGCATAAACAAAGCAAAGTCAGGAGGCGGTTGGTTTGGCCTGGCATAAAATCTGGAAACAGATAAAACATCCAAAGGCTCCGTCCAATGGTTAGAAAAAGCATTGAAGAACCAAGGTCTAACTGTTTGTTTATACAATTGTTTTTATACAGATTGAGCAAAGGAGATAAAGTGTATTCATTTTTTAGCCTGAGATGTGTGGTAGAGGGATTTTATGACCTATCGAATCAGACAAGTTTTGTCCAGTCTTAACCAAGAAAAGCTAATTGGCTGCAGACTGATACTTTATGTTAAATATACAGATAATGTGGCATCAAACTACTCATTGAACTTTCTTTGACAATGTGAATAAGTGTATTTCTCAGTTTGGAACTATTTCTTTAACAGTCTCATTACCAGAAGCTGTCGTGTAAGTAGCAGCAACCTATGTAACCTAACACAGTCAGACAGTATATTTTCCTGTTTTCTTTTTTAATCTTACCCATACAGTTGTGTCACAAATGAGGTAATGAAAACAAAGAGCAAGAATTAAAGCAGAGCTGCACATTAGTGACGATAAATTGGGCGATGCATTTTCACCATTTTCAAACCCAGCCGCCTGTTTTTTTAAATGATAGGCCTTACCAAGGGGTATTGTACCAAGACTGTGTGACTGTCACAGGCTGTGAGCACAGAGTTTAAACAGTCATTCACCAATGGGCTACGTTAATGTACCATGTTAATGATCAAATGGGGCGCCATTGTTTCTCTGGGCAGACATTTATATGGACTCACCCTGGATGCACATAGAAACAGCACTGCAGATAGAAATTCTTCTTATATAACAGCCAAAACAGTTTTATAATGTGATGTAAGGGCTGTGTGTCTGGCAGGTCCTCCTGGAGTTTGTCTTTCCTTATTTGCCAGAAATTTATTAATGCAGCTTGCAGATTTCCAGTTTTCCAAGTGAATTCTCAAATAGCAACTAATGGAGAAAAAAAGGGAGCATATGAACTATAGCCAGTGTTTCCAGTATCTAGACAGTGGATTGGATACTTTGTTACTAATTTCTGTCATCAAGTTTATCAGTTTAAAGCAGGGGTGACTACACTTTTTCAGCTTGCGAGCTACTTGTAAAATGACCAAGTCAAAATGATCTACTTACTATAAAAATGCATGAGTTGATGTACCTTGCATAACTGCATGAGCCCATATTGCACAATACAACTGTGTACAATTTTTGTCATTACCTTACTCTGATGACTTGCACTGCAGCTTCCCCACTCATTTTTATACCCTTTCTGAAGTTTAGTAGAAATAAACTTGGCAACTCGGCAGCTTGCGCATGAGTCACTCCACTTCTTGTTGTCTGTTTCCATGGTAACCAAGGAAAGACCAGCGAATTGCTCTAAAATAGCACGCACAGCTTCCTGTCCACACGGATTCGATGGATTGGATAGATTTTTTCAATGCAATGCGATCTACCAACATTACCTTTGCGATCGACTGGTATATCATGATCGACATAATGGGCGCCCCTGGTTTAAAGTTTCTTTTTTTCATGCCACTGTACATTTCACTGTCCACATGAGCCACTTTTCACATCAGTATAAATTTGATTCACTGCACTGCTCTTTTTTCTTTTTTTTCTAAGAAAATCTGTCATATTTAAAACTAGTTCACCTGTTGCTCCTGTTATTTCCTTTGTCAAAGACAGTGGTTTGGAGTATGAAGAAGATTAATTCATGACCAGTTGCCAATAAACAACGTTGCATTTAAGAGTCTGTTTTTTAAATGGAGTCTGGTGCAATGCTCAGTCCACATAAAATGCTCTCAGGCTACATTACATCACTTCCAACAAAGATTATCAAACAGCACCAGTGGTGCTTATAAGTTTGCAGGAGCAGTCTGCAAAACATGTTTGTCTCTAGCTGACGATGTGTTTGGTGTGATGAAATTAAAACTTAACTCTTAACTCTTTTAGCTTTTAGCTCATTTGGATATAAAAAGAACTACCTTTGTAATTTACTGATTAAAAAAAAGTCATTTTTAATTTATGCTTGTTGTTTGGCCGTCATCTATCATCTTAACTTTCCTGGTTGTTCTTTGAAGCCCTTTGAGACCCACCAGTAGTCTGTTTTTGCAATCTTTAGAGTCCTTAAGTGTTTATCTGTTTTTTTTTCTGAGTGAAACACCAGATACTGTTAAGCGTTAAACAAATTTTATTTGTAGAGGTATTGCCCAGTAACAGCTAGCTTATTCCACCCCTCTCTTATAAATTTTAGGACTTGCATGACTCTGAGTTGTTGGTGTACCCATCAGTCTATGAAATGTCCATTTAGTTGTCATTCTGAGTTATACTGTCAGTGCTTTGTGGTCATAATATTACAACTGTTGTATTCAATGTCTTCATTAGCTTAACTCCAAAAGACAGATATGAGCCTTTGGAAAAACCATGTAATTCCAACATCATTTACCTTTTATGGCATCCCCAAGTAATCATTTGTATAATTACAGACAATAATAGAACATAATCTAGCTGAAAATACAGCAACACATTTGAAAGAAAAATGGTACTACATTAGAATCATGACTAAAAGTCTGCTAATGTAGAGAACATTAAGGCCTTTAACAATGCCTGATGTCTGAGTCTTTCTTTTTCTGGGTGTAGTATTTTTAGCTGGATAAATGACCTTTCCAGGAGTGTTTTTTCTCAGACTGTAGGTTTGGTAAACACAAAGGTATCCAGGCATTTTTAAGATGTAGGCTCTACTTTTTTTTTCTATGTTCCTATAAACCTGTTCTACTCTAGGGTTGTCTTTTGGGAAATGTCACTGGCAAAGGTAACTGCCCCTTTTAGTTTACTGTAGTTTTGTCTAGATCTGTAATAGCAAATCTGTTGCCTAACTTTGTATCCTGTTTGTCTTGACAACCATTGTGTACTTATGGAACAAAGACACATTTTGACATGCGTAATTTATTTCTAAATGACATAATGTGAATCTCCAGAACAAAAGTCTAAACCAAGAGGCCTTACAAACTGCAGTGCAAACCTTGCTAATTTGTTTATATTATACTGTGGCGACCCTCAATCTGCAGATTGTGTGTGAGTGTGTAAATGTGTGTGTGTCTGGTGTGCCTGTGTGTGCATGCATGAATGTGTGTTAGCACGTCCATGTTTGCCTGCATGTGTTTCCACGCATAACTGAGAGAGGGTTATAAAGGTTTATATGTAAGTGATGCATTTAAGCTGCCTTAGATATGCCATTAGTAATAATACACAGTATTAGATATCCTGTTGAACTTTTTATATTCATTGCACTTTGGTAGAAGTACATAAAAGTCACGTAATACAGAATCAGAGAAACCAGATCACATTGTTTATTCAAAAGTTTTAACTTCTGCAATCAAAAACTGGAATACAAAACAGTAGGCATGATAAGGCAAAAGCCAAATATGGGAACATATTCCAGCATTAATTATGTATGAGGAGAATCTGCATTTTGTGTCATTATTGATTAATCTGGGTTTTTTTGGTTTTTTTTGTTTTTTTTTGTTTTTTTACAGTTTTAATCATTTTTGGCTTATTCTATTAAAATACAAGAGATACTATGAAATGCTTATAGTCACAACTACCCAGAGCTCAGGAACTCTACAAATGCCTCATTTTTCCAAATAAGGTATAAAGTATAAATGTAGAGTGAGTGGAGAGCACACTACAGAAGTCTGCAATATATCTGCAAAAAATGAAACGGTTAACAGATTTTTGTGGATTATCATGTTGTCCAGAATGCCAGTGCTAGGATTTATGGATTTGAAATAAGCAGCTACAAAAAGAGGGGGATAATTCAGGTAGGAGACTACATCTGGATGAGCTGAAGAAAGCGGAGGCTGAAGGGAGGTGCTGCACTTTAGACAAGAGACTGAAAATTGAAAAAGAGCTCAGGGCACAGTTGTTGTGGATCAGGAAACATCTAATGAACAGGTGGTTCTGTGCAAACATACTGAATGGATTGTGCCTTTGTTTCAGGTTTTGCAAAAAAAAATTTATGACTACAGCTCAAGAACAACTATGTTCTTGTCTATGATGACTCCTGTACAGGATGGGATTTTCCTGAGTAAGAAAAAAGCAGCTTCTGAGATTAAGTCTGAGGTGGCTACTATTTATAAATGAAATTAATTCAAGGTGAGAGCAGGAAAGAAGAGATGGTTATCATGAGCAATCACATCAATCATTAAAAAGAAGTTGTGGAATGTGATAACAAGGCCAAACAGAGATGTTGGAGGAAAGAATGAAGAGTGAAGTCTTAGCTGTAGAGGACTCCTGAGGATAGACTGATGAGTATGGTTTAAAGCAAATAATCAGAGTCTGTAGGCACTGATTATCGGATATGGAGTAAGATCTCTGTGGGAATTTCAGTGTAGTCAGAACATTGAGCAGATCAACAGCTCTTGGGGAGCAACTCATGATGACTTCAGTCTTATTTTCTGCTTGTTATCCCAAATATGAGGACTTTTTTGTTTCCCATATACAGTAACATACTCCTGTTAGGCAAAAGATAAACACTTCGTTTTAGTCCTCACTCTAACTTAACTTTTATTCAGCTTGAAGGCTTTACTTGCTCATTGAACTACTGTGCAACAAATTTAAAAGCTAAGCCATTTTTCTACAATAAAAATTAATCTAAAATATACTATCAGTTACATTAATTAGGACAGCAACTCATAATTATGTTTGATATCAATTCATCTGTCAATCCCTTTTTGTTTGATCAATTAGTCATTTAGTCTATAAAATGACCAAAAACAGGGAAAATGCCAATTACAACCTAACAAAAAATCCTCTGATTGCTTTTCTTGTCTTGAAAAGAAATAAAGAACGTAGCAAAGCCCTACCATTGAGAATCTGTAACAATTATCTGAATAAATTAATCGTTAACTGACTAATGTGTCTTTAAATGTAACATTTGATCACATGGCCGAGCATGTGAACTAATTAGTATGAGCTTGCAAGTTGTTTCCGCTACACTTTGACAAACATGGTCTCTTGAGCGGAATGCAGATATGTTATTGTTTATCACTGGCATCAATGCAAGACAAATAAACCTGCATGTAACTGACCTCATGTGTTGTCCCACAGCTGTCTATGTTTGTGAGATACCCTTTTGTTTGGTAATTATTATCCCTGTTAGAAAAAAACATGCTTGTATGTGATAAATGTGGCCTGTCATATGACGGTGCATGTACTGTATATATCTTCTTCATCCCTGTGCACTTTTTGCTTTTACAGACTTGTACTTATGTAGCTTCCATTTTCACTTGTTTGCTGGTGTGAACCTAAAATGTTTCAGGCGTGTTCACTATGTTTGATTGGGGGAGGTCTGCTGTCTGTAAGGTAATTAGAGTGCTTATGGGTCACGCAGGGTTACTGAGGTCAGACTAATCTATGTCTAGATTTCAGGGGGCCCCTGTAAAATGATATGGACCCACTGGCAAAATGAAATAACCTTTTGGTGAAAAAAGGCACAGGTGGCAAAATAATCTGTGATGTCCAGCTCATTCTTAACAAGTGCAGGAATAGCAGTATAGTGAGTCTCAGGGTAAATGTCAATCTTCAGGCTGGTATTGTTAGTCTGTCTGGCCATGTGATTGCAAAGTCTGCTAAGTAACATTCAAGTATAAAAGTGTCTTGACTACTGAATACTTCAGGGATATCTTTCCTGTAACTCTTTTACCTGAAAATATGAATGAAATCCACATGTGTTTTAAATTTGTTTGCTAATTTACCCAACTACATGAGCAACTAACAAGCTTGCACAGGATTGTATTCATAGCTGTTATTAAAAGGTGCTAAGGGCCCTGCGCGTCATCTGTCCACATGGTCTTGTTTTGTGTATTGAGTATTATGTAGAGCTTTAGCTGTATTTACCCATGCTCAGTTTTTTGGATTGTGGTTATTCTATTAAATGCTTTAACCACAAGAAACAATAATATCATGCACTTAAACCGTCCCCCTAGTATGTCACTGTGGAGATTGATTGAAAATGATCTGAGTTGTTTCTGTTGCTCAAATAGTATGAGCAGCCCCGAGGTGTACTGTTAATAGCTTTTTTAGAATCAATGCCAGATATTGAGTCAGACAGTTGTTAGAGTATAGACAAAGCTATTTGGAAAGAGTTATTTCCTATCAGATTTAAGTGTTGGTTCAATCTAGCAGAGGTTGCAGTTTTATTCATACTATTCACACTCTGCACATACAAAAACAGGGACTGCTTATAGAGTTAACTTGGCCCTCACCATAGGAAAACATAACAGTTTTACCCCAAGCGACTTAAAACCCTTAGCATTCTGGAAAGGTGTGTTTGGACTGCAACACTAATTACAGTCTTAAACATTGCCACAACATGTTATTTGACTAAAGTCTCTTTAAAGCAGGATATAGTACACAGTACTGCTGTGCATTAGTTTAAATGTTCCTCTACCTGGGCAATAAAATTTTATACCAGGCAGTAAAAAACAAATGTCAAATTTGTTATATACGTTTTGATATACTGATAACTAAAGCACATAGTTAAACAGAACTATTCATCTTGTGTGACGAGAATTCATTTTTTCTCTATCAGCCATTTAGCTGTTGAGACCCTATAAATCAAAGACCTGACAGATTTTCCACCCCCAGACTTTAAATCATGTAGTTTGTCTGAGGTTGTTTTATTGCTTTAATGTATTGACCTTCACCTCAGCATCCGTCACCCAGAGTCCTTACAAGGCATGTTGTTTTAACTGGTAGACAGGTCATATCATTTCCATCCTCATTCTGAAGGTCTACTTTCTCTTCCAGCATTTTTTAATGTCCCAAAATATATAACAGTTATTACAGAGACAACATAAGAGAACAATATTAAATTAAATCAGTTTTTATAATGAAAAAATAGCCCATCATGCTGTTATAATGTTTTAACAGTGCCTTAATCTGCAAAATAAGCCAACATCACTTAGATTTCAGGCATATTTATTAAATGATATAATGAGAGAAAGTACAATATTATAGGACTAAAAAGCATTTCTCTGAATAATTTAATAAAGATGCAGTTGATAGAAAACTATTTTAACAACACAGACACTGGTCCAGTTTCAATGAGATGTTGTCACCCTTTCATGATCTTCTAGAGACGGACATAGATATTTGTTTTCTCATGATTGTCCAACTTTCAATGGTTATTTTGCTAAGCTGGTTATTTGCTATAAGTGTCTTCTGTGCTCAGGAGGATGTTATTGTGACATGAAATATTGGGTCACACAGGAAACAGTCCTAAGATCAGCTCTCTCAGGGTGTCCAAGTCATAGTCTCTCCCATCCACAAACACCAGAATATATGCTGAAATGTGATTAACTTGAACAAACTGAGAGACAGACATGAAAACAGCTTTCCAAAGTTGGACATTTTGTTTGTACATTTTGCAGCACAGCTTTCCACCTAGAAATAAAAACCTATTTTACTTAAAGCTTAATAGATATCCTTTGTTTATTAAACAGCGCAGTGCATTTTACTGTGACTTGCTTTGGCAAACTACCGTTGGAACATAAGTGAAGAACTAAACAGCTTGTTAACAAGACAATAAGTTCACAATCATAATAATGATGTACGGTGGATCTTTAAGATAAATGCTTAAGTGCGCATGCCAACTTGCTTTCAGTGACAATGCTTACATGTTGATGTGTAAGAGTCTTAAAGTGTACTATGGTTACCAACTTTTTTTTAGTCAATTGGCATGCCACATAGCACTAAGTACAAAGTAGGGCCTATGTTTAAAGTTCATGAGCATGTTTCAGTTACAGAGCCTACACACAATGCTTTGCGCAGTTGATGTTCACTACCCCAAAAAAGCAAATACATATGGACTATAACTGAGAGCAGAAGGATAATATGGGAGTAGATAATGTATTGAGCCAGAACTTTCTTTATCACTAACACAGCACTGTGACTTTAGGGCTGGATATCCCAGCCTGGGTTTCATGTAATATGAATGAATCTAGGCCCGAATCACATATTGTTTAAAACAAAAATGGGCATCAATTTAGATTCAATATTTGAATGACTTTTAATTGCACACATTGCAAGCCCACTATAAGCACATGCATACATACTCATGTAATACACAAGTAAACAAAGTTTTTTTCAGATACATACACAAAATTTCACAAACATTACACCTGGCCTGCCTTTACCCCATGATGGGTCTCATAAGTGGTCCTATGTCCCTTTCTGCGTTAACCAAACATGCAGGATCTACAGCACTAAGTGTCACCTAAAACTTGAAATGAGATTGTTGCAGGTTGATCTTTTCTAATGGGAGCCTCAAGTGCAGTGAAGGGGGGCTATTATTGCTGCTCTTAAGATAGGTAATATATTCAGTTGTGAATGAGTACTTGGCTGCTCTGTATACTAATGAAAATTACTTTAAAAGCAGTCAGTTGTGGACCTTTTAGATTGCAGTGGTGCAAAGTTGGTGATTTACTTTGTTTTGCCATTACTATATTTCTGTGATGGTGTTATTACAAACAGCGTGAACCGTAGCAGTTGGGTCATTGGATTCATAAACGAAAATAGAAATATCAAATGTAAAATCTTACTATAATAAGATGAAAGCCTGAAATCAAGGGGTCTTTGGTTTTAAAATGTATTACAATTTGACACACCTTCATTCTGTTCCAAGTCCCTATCTAATGGGCCATTTAAAAGCAAGATCTCCATAATCAATCTGAAATCTGTCAGTTTAACTGTGTTCAGATAACATAGTCTGTTTTTCTTACTCTTCCACAACATTCCATCAAATGATTTCCTTATGTACCACTGGCAAGTCTCCTGTGGTGAATTGTTTAAAAGCTGGAATAAAGACAGCTGTATGTGGGGCTTTAGAGATGGCAGTGTTGGTCCGTTAGTCTGTATACCAGTTTGGTTAAGGTCACAATATCTTAGCAACTATTGGATTGATTACTATTAAATTCTGTTTCAAGATTTATGGTCCCCAGAGGGATCTTATCTAGTCTTTTCCACTAGCATCATCAGGAGTTTTATATTTGTTGATTTGGATGTAATTTCTTTACAGTTAAGACGTAAAACAAAAAAAACAACTATGTTCCCCTCAGGATGAATCAGTTACTTTGGTGATCCTACAACTTCTTGTCTAGTAACATCATTTGGTCTTTTTTTCGATTTGTCCGATACTTTGGTTATGACAAAATACCTGCAAAGCTTATGTCATTCACATCAGCCTCATGATGTGATTAAAATTTAATAGCAAGCATTAAATTGCTCATTAAACCAAGTTGGTGAACGTTACACATGCTAAACATTAGCATGTTGATATTGTCATTGTAAACATTTTAGCATGCTGGTCTTAGCATTTAGGTTTTAAGACCTGCTAGCAATGACTGTAGGCTCCTAGCCTTTTTTTTCTGTCTATAATTTCATTCTAACTGTATCAAATAATTAATAATTAGTTTAGAGGAATACCACTATCACCATAATGCTTGAATAATTAAAGCTGTAAAGCACAACAGAGAAACCTTCAGTACCACTATCAAAGTGATCATGACTGCACCACACTACCATGACTTCATTATGTAATTTGATTTTTTATCACCTCCTGTTTAGAAGTCACACCTGGAAACACTTTCCCTCAGAACTTAGTGCCAGTGAGGGATGAATTTAACCACATGATGATGTAAATTGTGCAGATTAAAGATATTGCAGCAATATGTTATCATGGAGACGGTATGAATAAAACACAGATGAGGAAAGAAACGATGCAACTGAGAAGATGTTGAAGATGGAAAACTTTTCAATTTGTGGCTTCATATTATCTCATCAAGCTGTTTCATCTCTATTCCACAAACAAGTAAGCAGAGAGGAAGCAGAGGTGACAGAAACAGAGAATTATGAAGTTCAGTGTCAGTCAATAATGAGGACCTCAACTGTCAGATTTTTAAGGTGAAACAAGAAACATTACACAGTCAGCACAGTCATCCCACTGGGGGATTTAAGCTGTAATTCAGAGGAGTATTTTCAGATATGAACAAACACCAACAGCAGGCCAGACACAGCAATGAGAACTGCAAACAGCTGTGTGTTTGTGTGTGTGTGTGAGGGAGACTGAAATCTGGTTACATTAATCTTCATGAAGATGTTTTCCACATTAACGCACAGTTGTAAGAAAAACAGACTGAATAAATGGATCACAACAAATTCTGCAGATTCTCATTTCATGTCAAACATTATGCACTATATGGCACTATGAGACCTATTGTGTGATTGTTAAAGTATTTTGGATGCATGTCCATTTGATATATTACAGAAAGAAGTGCTGCAAGGGCTTCAAGTTTGTACTGGGCCAGTGCATTCCTGAAGGTAGGGAAACTATTATGAAGTCTGTCTTGTGTATTAGAGATTATTTTGGATTCTTCTCCCACCATGTCCCATAAGGTCTTATGGCCCTAAATATATTTCATTTTATTTTCTCTTGTTTTAACCTCACTGAATGTTTTACAAACCATGACAGGCATGTTGCCTGAAATTTTAAATTAAAAAATATAACTGAAATGTATCATTTATTTCTGTAGACTATGATGTGTGTGCTGGCGCCCCCTGTGAGCAACAGTGCACTGACCATTTTGGTCGAGTGGTGTGCACCTGTTACCCTGGCTACCGCTATGACCGTGAGCGCCACAGAAACCGAGAGAAGCCGTACTGTTTGGGTGAGACCTTGTACAACAACACAGTTCCTCTTTAAATGAGGATATTCTTTATATTCTCAGATTTTTTTAAGTTTTAGTCTGTTAGGCTATACTCGTCACACCCCGCAGTAGAGTTACAAAACAGAAAAATAGTCTATCTCAAAGCAATTATGCATAACAGGAAGTCATTTATCTTAACACAAATCTATAATAGGTTGGTCTGGTGAACACTGAGCTTTGCAAAAAATAATTTAAAATTCTTGTTACACTCCAGTGGAATAAATTGCAGCAGAATGTAAAAGTAGACTGCTCGATTTATTTATTTATTTATTTATTTGGCCTGCTTTAAAATCTTACCATTACCAGATGAAGGTCAACAGAACCGGTATGTTGCACCTATAATAAAGTTTTTTTCAAGTAAAGGAGATTGTGTGGGAACCTTCTCTTAACTTTGTTCTGTTTTTTATTTGAATCATATTCATAATCATAATCATACACACATTGTATAAAGGTTAATTTAATTAATTAAATATATATCGATATACAAATCTATCTACGTGAGTATATATATATCACATTACAGGTGTTTTTCTGGTTGAAATAGCTCCTCAGTATTTTATAAGTATTGGATATGTGAATGTTAAAGGCTTCAAAGTTATTTCAATTGACATGTCTTTCTTTAATTGTCCCTTCTCTGTCTCTGCTTGTCCCTGTAACATAAAGACATTGACGAGTGTGCAGACAAAAACATAAGTGCATGCTCTCAGATCTGCATCAATTCCGTGGGGAGCTACAGGTGTGAGTGTGAGAAAGGCTATTTCCTGGAAGAAGATGGTAAAACATGCACTAAGGGCGAGAGAGGTGAGAATAGTATCTTTATTGAGGCATTTTCTCTGTATTCAACTGCACCTCTGTCTGCAATGTGGGAATGACCACACATTGTTATTTGGTGTGTTTGTATGAAAGAGTGAAAGAGAAAAGTAGATGTGGGTACTGCAAACATAGACAGCTGGTAATCATTACAAATCCCAACTCCTTGAGCATGTCAGAACAGTTCAGTCTCTCAAACATACCGCTGCCCCCCCCCGACTCCTGGTCTTTTATGATTTGCTGGATGATTTTGAGGAAAACATCACAAATGGTTCAGGCGATAATAAGTCTTAAATTTCTCCCAGAATGAGTTGCCAATGAAGCGGTCAGGGGCTGCAGATTTGCTACTTCCTCCCATGAGTTTATCTTCCATTACCTACTACATTGTATAACATTTCAGGTAAAGCTGGTGAGTGAGACATTATGGTACATAAAGTTATGCTCCTGCTTCATGTCCCGCTGCTCAGTAACATAGTAGGGAAAGAAGTGTCCAGACACTTGCACTCATCCATAAAATGTATGCATTCATGGAGTAGGGCCCATTCTACAGCAGGCCAGATACAAACCCAGGAGATCTTTAGAGGATTGTGCAACTTTATTGCTTAAATATACCGTGTCATTGTGATTTCTTTTAAAGTGGTTAGTGATTGAAAACATATTTTTTCCATCAGTTTGTCAAAATGTTCAAATATAGTAATGTGTATTGTATTGCATTGTTTTCCATCTAGCAGGGCCAGTAGTTATAATAGTCCTGCACTAGCCTACCTTAAGGCTCTGACACATTTACCAGACCCCCTCTGTGTCTAAGTGAAGCATTTTAAGTGAACCACAACATCCAGGTCTCATAAATGACTGTTACAGAGTTAGTTAACAGCATGTCACTCATCCCCTTTGTAGACAATTAATTTTTACCGCCCATGGACTCTAGATGATTGACCATTACAGTTAATAAAAAAATATGAGGTGCATCAAGATATTACAGGAATAGTTTAGTGCTCAATCAATATAGTAATAAAAGTGTTAAATTGTTGGAGGATTGTTTCAACACAATTTTAAGAAAATGTTTTTAGACACATTTGTCCAAATCATTGTGATTCTTTCCACATAATTACTAAACAATGTGATATTCTGATTGTCCTTCTTCTGAACGAAAACAGTTTTTGGTAACTTATGTGACAGAATGTTTTTATCTCAGCAGTGCATCTCTTTGAGAATTCTGACAATGTGATGAATGCTGGGACTTGCTCAGCTACATGCGACGATTTCCACCAGATCAAGATGTCTGTCCTACAGCTTAAGCAGAAGGTAAGGGTCAGAAAATAAAAAAAAAACAATAAAAAAAACACATCAATCTCACAAGTATAAAATTCAGTCTATAATATTTACCTGTTAGACTAGACTATTTTTCTTTCTTAAATCATTATCCTGCACCATAAAATTCTGCCGCGTTTTCAAGTACAACTTCTATGGTTGACTGTATAAAGGCCACAGTGTGCAATAAACACACCTTCCTGATTGAGTTCAGTGTCAATATCTGTAAAACTGCTTTACTCCCTTTTCACCACCCAAAGGTTTTACTTTATTTCCAAGGAGTCAACGCTTGACAGAATTTCAGAAACAAGAGGAGGCACACTTCTACCCTCTCATGAGATTTATTATAGCACCTTATTTCCTAATAAAAACTGTCTGCAAAAACTTCCTTTACTTTAGGCCATAGATTTCCTCCATAAGTAGGAACTGTTGGATAATATGTGTGAAACTCAACAATGGGCTTATTTTTCCTCAGTGTAATCACAGGCGTCCTAAGCTATCTGAGAACAAGTCTGTCAACAGTGGCACTCGACACCCTCTCTGTAACACATTCTATATTGCTTCCAGCTGTGTGAGTGCCGCTGTAACTATCCCCAACATGTCTTCTTTTTCTTAATGTTTATATATTAAGGAAATGTATTACATTTACAACTTCTAACAGTATATTACTGCAGTAAATGAGGAGGTATATTCTCATGTATTCATATCATTGGAAGATTCGAGTATTAGGGTCACACTGTGGTTCCAACACCTGTGCCCAAGGTCACAGGCTACAGTCTCGCATAATGCTCACTCGATCAGCAGGTGAACCATGACCTCGTTCTCTGTGTGTGCATGCGTGTGTGTATGTGTGTGTATGTGTGGACATATGCTTCTATGTCTTAGGGCATGAATTCTGATTTGTAGGCCTTTGCAACACAGGAAGGTCTTTGACATGTTTTCCTCTGGGACTGTCAGATCAACTTGATGTTGTGCAGAGATCAAAGATAAATTTTCCCAAGGATGCCACTTTGCATCCAGAGCAGGAGCTCTCCTGGTCTTGCTGAATAATGCAGAGGGGTTGCCTGGCCATCCATCTGTCTGGGTTACAGCCTGTAGCATGGCGCAGATGAAAGATCAGCTTTCATTATAAGCAGTTTATATCATTTTATTACAATTTTACTTACAAAAATGAAGTTGGCCCTTCATTGTGTCACTACTCTGTCCAGTTTGACAATATGCAATTTTATAAATCATTTCATGTAAAACCATTTTACAAATGACAACTAAATGAAGAAATCGTGCAGTTATGCATCTGGATGTTTGACATCTTTTTCAAACTAATGAAAAAGACTTTCATCCCATGAGAGAATAAGTATTCTTCTTGGCTCTGTTCTTTATTTGATATAACAATCACTTAATATTTTGTAGTTGACTTCTCATTGACCCGTTCATTCTGACACTATTTTCTGCCTCCTAATTCAAGATGGCCATGCTTTCAAACAGTGCTGACGTCCCTGAGCAGATGACCAGCGAGAAAATCCTGACGTCGCCCATATTTTTACCAGGGCCTCCTGGTCTCCCTGGTCCTCCAGGTAAAATGCATGAAGCTAAAACTTACCGAACAGTGTCAGAGGAGGCACACTTTTACCTTCTTTTGAGATTTGTTGTAGCATTTTTTTTCTAATAAAAAACTGTCAGCAAAAACTTCCTTTACTTTACGAAAAACTGACAGTGTCGGACTGAATAAAGAAACTGGCCTGCATCCAGTAGGATTAGTATAATCACTAGACACAAAGTACAGCTGAGACTGGTGGGAAAGTTGTCAGTTTGCAGGTGTTTGGTCATAAACCAAGTATTGGACATATTAAAACTTTGACGTGGTGATAGTATCTGATAAAAAGTTATGAGTATTCATCACAGGGAAAGAATGAAGATCTTTCTTAAATATGTATTAATTGTTAAGACAGATCACTTAAAAAGCAAAAACAAATGTGAGCATTGTGGTGGCTCTAGAAGAACATTAAGAGAGTTACAACGACCATAAAGTCTTCAGGATTCATCATCTGGGAGCCAGGAAGTCAGTGTTAAGTTTGATGGGAATGGATCCATTAGACCAATAGATGTTAAGATGTTTCACAGAATTAGGGAAACTGCAACCTGCTAGTAGCACAAATACCATGTGTTTGACCTTTTTGTTATCAGTTGTCTTTAGTTCATTAATAAAAGTCTGGATTGTTTCAGGAGACCCAGGACCAAAGGGCTCTCCGGGATCTACAGGACTGATGGGGCTCCCTGGGCTTCCTGGTCCCAGAGGCTTGATGGGACCTATCGGACCCACACCAGACCTGTCCCACATCAAACGGGGCCCACGAGGACCTGTGGTCAGTTGATATGTAATCCAATCTGCCTTTCATCAAAACACTAATATAACAGAAATAGAAACCTTTACTCAGCATTTTTATACAACTATTATTTGTAATATTCTTATTTAACAGCACAGACATCTGGATCAGCAAGTATGAATGTGTGTGTTCTGACTGTGACCTCTGAGTAATAACTTGGATACAGTGCATTAGTCTCCAAGGCCCATTTTTGTCTTTGTGTTTTTCCAGTTCTGTTTCACAGTCATGCTTTGTGTCACACTGCAGAATTACTTAATTAATCTTAAAGACACTATTGAAGGCAGTAAACCCTGCAAAGACTCTCTCTACTTAAGTCTGTATTTCAAATTTTGTGGGTTTGGATGGGTTTTTATGTAGCCAAAGTTATTCAGATTATTAAATAATCGTGTATCATGAGACAGGCCCCAGGAGATCTGTGGATGATTTATAGAGCAATCAGGTTGTGTTTTTTTTAATAAACTGACAAATTTTAAATAGACACAAAAACCTTCCCATCAGATGTCTTCTTAAAGAAATCCCTGCTTGCTTGAAAAAGGATGACACACGGTAATGGCAACAACAACAGAGAATGCTGAATCCATTTACGGCTTTAGTTGTTTTCTTTGGCTCGCTGTGCTTTTGTGCAGAGCTCAGTCTTGCCTGTGAGTGTGAACTCTCCGTGTTAAAGTGTGGGATCCATATCAAGAATGTGCAGGATGTGGTCATAGAGACATATTTCTATTTTTTAGAGTTTGAGTATTTATGCTGTCTTATTATTGATAAATCAAACCTCCAACATTTGCAATCAGTCACATCTAAAGCTGCATGATGCAGGGAAAAGTTGTCTGCAACACAGTTTTTGTAGTAGAAAGTGATCTATTGGCGTATGTGTGACATTTGGATGTGTGAAAGGGAGTTGACCCTCTCTCCTCATACAAAACTGATTAGATTCTGAGCACTTTTAGGAGGTTTGGTCACCAGGTCACATGTGCTTGACTGCATGTCACGGTTCAGAGATGATGAATAAGACATCGTGTGTGACTCACAGGCTTGGTGCTGATCGGAATATTGGCCCGACTCCCTATACAATATCTTCACACTTCTTTAATGCTGATTATACCAGGAAAGAGATCAAAGCACTCCCAACCACAGAGCTGAAGTCACTCAGAAATGGCCTGGAGGCAGACGCAAAGTTAATCTTGGATAATCGTTGCTGGTGGAGCAAGATGTTTCTGTGAAAATAGTGAATTGAGCATTAACACATTTCTGTTTGGGTGCAAAGCTGGGAAACATTCTTTGATAGATACAGTATCCAGTTCATCTGATTCATTGTCTTTAGAGTGTGAAAGCAAACTGACTTAAATATGCAAACATGATTGAAACAGATATGTAATACAGTTATTTTTTCAATAGGGGCCTCCAGGAGCACCAGGAAAAGACGGCTTAAAGGTGAGGTTAGATGCTGTATTGTTATCTAGTCTTTTCCTGCCTACATGTTGTTGTTGTGTTCAAACATGACTTTTTTACAAGAGCAGGTTACTCTACACAAGAGTGTCTTTTTTTTTTACACTGTAGAACGGGTCCAGCGTTTTGCACTTCAGGCAGAGAAGTCATTTATCTTGGCAGCATAATTTGACTCTTGGCTCACTGAACATGGCAGCCATCAAAGGAAAGATAACTGAGTTTGTAAAGAAGGTTCAAAAGCACCAGCTACATACAACAGGCTCATCTGCCAACATCATGTCTGTCAAAAGATATTTCTCAATAGCCGAACTGTTTCTTAACTCCACTGGATTTACACAGAAAACCACAAGGCAGGTGCCAGGATTCTCCCAAATCCTCAGCTGGAGTTCGTCCCTGCAGAGGACTCAATCAATGCAAGCCGCCACAAGTTGACAGAGGAAAACTGTCGGGCCAAAGAGTAATTTGCACACTTTTAAAGCACTTTTGGGGTATTATATAAAAGACCAAGGGAGCATGATTTGGTAAAATAGCTTCTCAATTAAAACACAAGCCGAGCTTTCAGGGGATTTTTGGGTATGAGAATAGCTGCATACTTTAAGCGTACCTGGTACCAGAGAATCTTGGGCCAAACCAGGACAGTTTTGTAGCTGGTCAGTGAAACTTGACGTTGCATATTCAGGACGATCTCAATCATTTTTAGAGTTACATAACGTCTGGCTTGGTTTATCACCTACAAACAAGTTTCCTCTGCAACCTGAGTCAGAAAGCAGCCGAGGCCAACAGTCAGTCTGTTTAGGTGGCAACATAGAAACTTCCTCCTGACCACCACTGTGAAGACTCTGGATACCTCTGGGCTGTTGTGGTTGTCTGGAATAGCTCAAGGATCTCAGTGTCTTTGGATTGTCTGACAGGAGTTAGTAACCATCCTTCAAAAGGCTAACTGGAATTTTTTTTTCTTTGTTTTGCCTCCCTGGGAAGCCCAAGGCCAAGTGTTAAAAAAAAGAGGCTCCAGCAGATGGTTAAGCTGCAGATGACGGGGGCACAATGTAGATTTGATCCTGCTTATAGTGGGGTTTTGTTTGCATTTTAACGTGTTTACACATATACTAGATTTGCTTGTGCATTCTCTCTCCTCTTGTACTATTCCTAAAAAGAAAATTAAAGAGCAACTGCAGTCAGAAAAATACAGCAGCATGTTTGCTGTTTGCAGATTATGTTGGTTTAGCCATCAGACCTCTGCAGGGCACTTTGGAGCCGTTGCAGCTGAGTTTTACTTCAATCCGCTCTCATTTAAATATGGAGTAATACAAAGTCACCTCAAACTGAGAAGTTTAGTTGCTGTTTTCATCAATGAAGACAAAGCAAATATGATCATCACTTGAGAATATGACAACAATGGTGGTATAGACATCAAAGTAGCCACAAAGCCAAGGCCTGTTGAAATTAATCAACTTCCCTTTGATTTGAAATTAGAGTGGTAAGGTTAACCTGCTCACTACATAGACTGACCTTAAATAAGAAATTGAAGCCCTGTAGTGCAGCAGGATGTCAGAAAAAGGTTAGACAAAGAGCAGACAGTGGAGGTAGTTCATGCTGTTAATATGAGGCAGAGTAGGAGGCATTTCAGACATTAAAGTAATTGTGGGTAAACAGGAATCTGTTTTTTTATAGTAGAACAAAACTAAAATTAAACTCATAAAAGCAAGTTTTTTTCGAGATCTGCAAACCCTGGTGAGTCATTGTCGACTTGTTACAGCATTTCTTGTTTGATCAATAATAATAATAAAGAATGGCTAGTCATCCATGTCTCACTTACTAAGAAAAGTATGAGGTGGCTGATGAGTTTCTGCTCTCGTATTTGCTCTTGGATCTTGTTTTGCCCGTAACGCTGTTTGCTTAGCTTGTGGATCACGTATGGAACAACTTAGGTGCATCTGCCTTATTGACATAGCATTTTGGTATTCTTTCAGTACAGCTGGGATGTTTGTGTGGATAGATTGGAGGGTGATGGTAATCGGTCTCTCTGAGCAACAAACTCAAACCATCTGCCAAAACACTCACAGCCCTGATGTGACCCTGAGTCCGCCTAACAACCGCAGTGGTTAGGTCAATGCATGTGTGTGCTACCGTAGGTCAAAAGACTTCAATGATTCTTTACATTTACAGGCTACATGTACAGTATATGTTCTGTAATACACATACATTTAAGTCTCTCATACACACAGGACTGAGTCCCCACCTGAGCTACAATTCAGCCTTTCCTGTCTCTCTCCAGCTGTCACTATATACATAATAAATAAATTACAACATGCATAAGTGAGCCTTATAGGCGTACTTTTCAGCTTCAGAGTGAGTCAGGCTGGCTGTTACCCCCTGCTTTTATTCTTTAAGCTAAGCTACTATAAACATCTATCAGCAGCAGTGCCAGACTTAAAGCAGGGACATGACAGTAGTATCAGTTTTCTCATCTAACTGTGGCAAGAGAGTAAATATGCATATCTCCTAAACTGTCAAACTACTAATTCAACAGGCAAAGGCAATAAAACAAACTCTTATCTGATTTTTTTTTCTTTCACTGTACATGTTTTCCTTTAAATTATGTGCACGCTGTGTGTGGTGACTCTCATCCTGATTTCAGCCCCAGCCCCCACCCCCACCCCTTCCCCTAGCTCTCTAAAACTAGAATAATATGAATTCTTCTCCTGCTGTTTCCCCCCACTGTAATTCGTCTAAGCTAAATATTTGTTTTGTTTCCCCAGGGGGATAGAGGAGCTCCTGGGCCTGTCGGACCACCAGTAAGATTCTGGCCATCTATACTGATGCCATACTATTGTAACTTGTTAGCATTATCTAGAACAATTCAGGTAAACTAAAGCATGACTGCAAAAAAAAAGACCACTGTGGACCCTCGACATTAAATGGCACAGTTAATGATGCTGTCAGGCTAAGAGTAAATAGTGTGCTGTTCAGAGTAAGCATTATCCCCGTAGATAAACACTGATGATGCTAACGTTAACAACTGATGAGAAATAGCTCAGTAGCCATTTTGAGACAGTCCATTGATCAACTGGATTCTGTCGGGATAATATTCTCTGTGGCTTTTGAGTAAATATAGGCTAAAGAAACTTTGTCTTTTTTATAAATACAGAATTTATTTACAAATAAAGTCCCTTTGGTTCTATTATATTTCCACATAATTTTTTCAACAGTTCAACTAAGTATTTGTAAAATCATTTGTTATTTTCTTGTATTCAACCTCCAGGGCCCTCCAGGCTCCTTCGATTTCCTGCTCCTGCTGATGGCAGACATCCGTAACGACATCGCTGACCTGCAGAACAAGGTGAACGGTCGACCGATGCACTCACCAGGGGAGGACTTTCCTGCCGTTCCTGACAGCTGGAGGGACAGCGAGGACAGTTTGGACACAGGCTCGGGTGAGGATTACAAGGAACCTCCACCCCGAACAGGCGGAGGGTCCAAGAGGAACAGGAAGAGAAAACCAGCACGAGACAGAACAGACTTTGACTGGAATATGTAAAGAGGGTGGGTTTGATTACTATATGTCAGGTGTAAATATTGAAGAGGTTTGATTTTTTTATTTAACTGTTTTCAAACAGAATGTACTGGATGAATTTACATCACAGAAGTTTATTTTTGTATGATATGCAAGATTTGTGTGAACAGAATTTAACAAAATGAGTAGACTGTGCAAATGCATGTTACTTTAAAATGTATATTTTACAAAAATGTGGGTTCTTCACAGCACAATAAAGAAGTCTCTCATGAAAGCAGTTTTCACCTCATTACTTCATGATGGAACATTTTTCTGTTTCACACAAACTGTAAAAGAACTTGAGCCAGCTAATATCTAAATGATGAATTGACTGATATAATAAAACTTTCATACACACGAGGAATTAAAACAACACAAATGTTGGATAGGGACATTAAGAATTTGTGCTGTGACTTTAATGTGAATCTTCTCATCTGTGAAGTCACTGTAATTTTCATCTGTAATGCCAGCAAAGTAATAACAATTAGTGAAGATACTTAACATTGTAGTTTTTGTCATTTGTAATTACTGATGTGGTCATACCCATCATAAAGCAGTAGCACCCAGGAGAGCTGCAAATGATGATTGTTTATTATCCCTTTTTTTTCAACAAGATAAATTATTTGGTCCATGAAGTGCTCAAAAATTGTCAGAGAATGCCTAATTTTGCAGAATCCAATATGGTATCTTCATATGTCTAGTTTAGATTGAAAACATATGACGAACAAGAGGAGAAGCATTATTTTTTTGAGATAATGCATGTGAAGCAGAATGATAGAACAGAATGAAGCCAATTGTCTTCTATCATTCAAGTCCCACGCAGCAGGAAATGGTCAATTCAGAGCTTTAATAGGGGACAAAGTGTCGATGCTTCCAACTAACTGGAAAAATATGCTGCATTTGTAAACTAAGAAAGACATTTAATTAATCTTGAGCTCGGGGAAAAAACAATCTCCCTCACTGCCTGCACTCAGCTGTTGGATGTCTGTGTGGATGACAATTGACTGATCCACTAGAGGGAGACATTTCCACTGCGAAAGGTCCACAACTTTGAGGTTAATATTCTCAAGTTCTTAGCTCACAAATATAAAACTCAGCAAACATGACTGCCCAAATAGTTTAAAAACACTACAGTGTGCTCAATGAATATGAGGGCAAGATTCCCGGTGATGATTTTATTAGTTTTTCAGCAAAGAAGAAGAAAGCTTCACGCATCAGGATAGCAACCAATTTTAGGACAAAAACAATTTTGAGTCAAGTTTGACCTCAAAATTGCCCATTTTTTTAAGACTAAGGAACATGTTTCAAAGAGAAAAACATTTATATATTCCCTGTAAATAATAACTTAGTTCTTAAGTTATTGATTGCATGGATTTTGACTGATTTCTGTATCACAAGCACAGACACAACTCCTGTGACGACATACTTAAAATTTTTGAAACCATGTCAAAGTTTTCATCTCTACATACACTCACCTCCACTCATGGGTGACCACACGAGAAGGTGTTCACATAAACAGAGACTACATTATTTTGCATCATTAACAATTTAGTAAATCTTTATGAATGCTTAACAGTTGTTAAAGTTTTACAAATTAAAATACGGATGTTCATGATCATTGAGCTTAAAATATGCTTCAGAAAAGAATGTTGTTATAGAAAGAAAGTACTTTCACCTAAAAATGCCTTTCAAACTATGATTAACCTGACAACACTGATCGATGATAAACTTCCCACTTTTATTTAGAAAGCTGTGAAGTCATATGAAGTCATAGCTGGAAGAGACTGAACATACTTTCAGGTTTTAGTGTCCAGCTGGACTTTTTGACATTTCTAAAGTCATAAACTCTGTTGTTTCACCCTTTTCTTGTTCCTCCTTACTCATAACTTACATTTATCTCACTCTGTCCTCTGTTTTGATGAACAAAAGCTGTGGATATTATGTTGAGAGCTCGAGCAAAACAATGTTCTGGTAATATTTGTTTTTATGAACAACAAGATCATGCAATAAAAATCAAAACAACCCACTGGAGAAACCTTTGGTCTCATTTATCAGCTTGTTGGAGGCTTTCATGCTTGTTTCTTTCCAGGTTCTTCATCCACCGCAGCGATATAAACTGCTTTATTGCATCTATTAACTCAGTATATGAGAACTTTTATTATACAAATTTCATTTTAACCGCTTACTATTGATTTATTCTGATTTTTATTCTTGATTTAAATTTTTATGGTGTATTTTACTATTGGTGCAAATTATACTGTTTTGTTGTCATAACAACCCCTCAAAAGAGGAGGGGGTCACGTGCCAAGAGTTTTCATACAAGTGTGTGTTCAGCCGGTTCAGCCTCTTAAAAAAATGCAACACGGTGCTCTTTAAACTGGAGAGCTGTGATGATAAGGAGAGGTGGAATGCAATAAAGTGCATCCACTGAAGTCCTGTGCTGATTTATCATCGTTGTTATTATCATAATTATTATTAGTAGTAGTAGTAGTAACATTTTTTCAATCAACTTTTGATTGCAGGACTTTTACTTTGTGAAGTGCTTTTGCTTCTTAGTACCTTTCCAGTCTACAATGTCCCCTGAGTCATTCAATACCCATAAAAGTCCACTAGGTGGCAGTCATTTGTCAGTCATATGAGGTATGTGCTGCATGATTACAGCTGTCTAAATGATGCACAGCAAACAGTGTTCAGTGGACTCATTAAACTTTGCAGTGTAGTTCACACTGAAACACAAGAAGACAATCAAAACACAACTATGATTGAAGCTTTGTGGGGAGGCTCATTCAGTATATGTAAAGTGTGTGTTTTCTTGCTTATTTTCCAATCCAGTTACTGAAATAAGAAGTTCTTTTGCAATGAAATTTACTGTCTTTTCTCTTAAGGATGTTTGATAACATGGTTGGCAGCCACCAGTGATGATTTTAACTGGAAAGGACACTTGTAATGCACTTGGCCTGCCTCAGTCTGAGTAATTATCCTGATCACTTTTTATAATCAGTTACACGTTTCTCCTGGAAGCAAAACAATCATCTTCATCCACTTTTTTTTTTTTTAACATATTTGGCACATCACAATCAAACAATATCCAAAAACTAACAATTGCATCATCATAATCACCAATATTATCATCATTTCATCAACAACACAAATGAAAACAGATTTGTTGCCTTCAGCCAAATGTTCCTTCAGATGCCACTGTCATTAAACACTACATCATTGTTTACATGTTGTGTATTTGTTTCACAATGAGCCCCTTTTCAGAGAACAGTACATCATGATTTGCATTTGATTAAAGAGGGGCCGAAATAAAAGTCCTGTGCACATTCCCTTAACAAGCTTGGGTCATTTTGTCCCTGAAATACAAAAAAACTCCTCCAAAACTTGGCAATATATTTCTCCAAAATCCCTTCTGGAAGTAATTAATCACCATCATTCAAGGGCAAGCCTTAAAAGATTTCAAATATTTGCTGAAGTGCCCCTTATTCCTAATTATATCTCCCCGGTTGTCACCCTCATTATTTAGACCTACCCACAAAAAGATGCAACACTGAATGGGAACCATCACACATTCATCCCCCCTATCCAGAGAAAATGTTTAATAGCAAATGAATGAGTGAGTTACTGTGCACCAATAAAGGCCTTAATGAGGTAATTTTATTAGTAGCGGCTGCCCAGAACTGTTGGCAACCGATGGAGGAAACAAACAGAGAGAGGCAGCATAGAGAAAATTAGTGTTACCCAATTCATTAATAAATGCATTAGTGTGGGCAGCAAATTAACTGCCCCAAAAACCCCTTATTCAGTGAAGATTATAATGAAAAAAATACATTGTTGCCCTCCGACGTAATTACAAGACAGTGCAAATTCAATTCTAATGAGGCGAAAGGCACCCCCTTAACATACATCCCCTATTTCCCCCCTTCTAAAAGGGCTTGCTCTTGTCGGAGCCTAAGTTTAAGGAAGTATTGAGAGTGAAGGAGACAGTAATGAGAGATCGGCCTGGTCCTAAGTGCTTTATATGCTGCAAGCAGGTAGAGAGGATTGAATGGCTCTCTTTCTGGGACTCCTGGGGGGCCTGTCTTCCCAGCACAACAACACTTGGCTCTGAGAAAAGGGTCCGCTGAGGAGCCCGGAGAGTGAATGGACCTGTGCTGCAGTGGGTCAGACTGAATGGCCACAAGTTCTTCAATTATTACAAACTATGTTGTGCCGGCACCGGCTGCATACATGTACACAAACACAAGCACACACACACTTATAGACACACACAGAGACAGCCCTCACCCTTCCACCTCTCCCTCTCATTGAGTTATCTTTACTCAGGCTTTGTCTCCTCTAATTGGAGCTGATGAGGGACTAATTGGTAGCTTTTTTACAACACCCAGTACTTAAGCAATGGCAAGCCGAGGGAGGCAGCATGAGCGGAGTTAATGAGAGGCTTTGCACAAATAAAAGCTTTAAAATGGGCCTGTTTCACAGAATGGGGAGAAAAGGAAAGTTGAGAATATCTTTTGTATCCTCCACATCTTTCACTTACGTGCAGGTATCTGAAAAGAAGAGGGAGTGGTGCAGGGCACACACAGCGGTTGCAGAAATGTTGAGCACTTGTGCGCATAAAGGGATCTGTTCTGCATTGTTTGAGGCCCATCGTTTAGTGTGTCTGTTAATAATGAGAGAGGGCTGCTCTTCAAATGAATGTGGCAAAGTCCTTAGTGGACAATAAGTGCCCTCTCTTCCCTGGACCACACTGGACCGTGTTGAAGCAATCCGAAATAAAGGTTCAGTCCTTCTGCATTGTTGAGGGTGAGTATGTGGCCTATGTGTGCAGAATCGAGCCAACAAATAATACGACAGCAAAGCCCCTCAGTGCAGCTCTAATGTAGAGTAATCATTAAATATTTGTAGGTAACTGTGTGAAATTATCATGAATCAAATGATTAATGGGGCTTGTGTGTCTCCTTTTGGATGCATTTCCATCATCTGTGAGGTTGCAGAAATACTGAAGGCCAAATTAAGCTAAAAATAGTATCTAAAACCTAAAAATCATGTTCCTGTCCTTGTCCTCAAGGGCCAGTTAGGGATTTGCAACATGTAGGTAAACTTTAGAGCTCAGCGGGTTTCACCACAGGACATTTCCTTAGCATGCTGTCATCTCTGCAGACACTCTGCTCATGTGTTAATGGACTGCTTTGTGCTTTTCAGGTATGAATACACACTATGAAGCAACAAGCTTCATTTAACTAAGCCATGGTGTCACACCAGGAGGTGACAAGCCACTCTCCCTTTCCCCTAAATGTTACAATAGTAACATAAATATCTGTTTTGACACCACTAAAGTTGTTTGTTTTACCTGATCAAGTTAAGGATCACTAAAAACAGATCCGTCCATGAGATGTGAGGTAAAAAATGTTAAGATATGAGTTTTTATTTTGGTCAAAACTTTAAAAGAAATTAAAAAATTAGGCAGATCAAACTACATTCAATGTGAATATAGACTGAATATATTCCAGATGATCATATGCAAGCAGTAGTCAGTAGTCCGGCACAGTAGATTAGAAAAATCAGATCGACTTGCTGTCACTACCAAGATTTGTTTGCTAAAGCACTGTATAATCCACTGACCAAATATTTGTGCTGACTCATGAGATAGGCTATTCACAGTCTCAGTGACCCATTAACATCCTACAGGTTCCCATTGTCAAGCTCTAAATGGATCCATTAGCATTGCTATTGTTATTTAAATCCTACATTTCCTAACAAAGGACGTGGTTTAACTCTCTAATGAGGACTTCCTCAGACAAAAGGGCCAAGGCCTCTATTTTCTCTGCCCTCTAAATCCACTGCTAGAGTTCACGAGTTTGAAATGATAAAAACTGATTTATAATTTAATGTAATCTACTCCTACAATTTCCCAAAGCACCATCTTCATTTTCTCATGGAGATAAATTAATTATCTTTTCCTGTTTTGTGACTTTATAGTGTTTCTTATTCTAAAGCTCCGCTGATAGAGATATGTCTGTGACTCACTGTGTACATAACTTAATCATGTTAGACGCGACATCAACCGGTTCAGCAAGATGCTGTGGTTTCCCATCTTGTCATAGAATAGGTTTAATTTTTGTGCTTGACATGAACCCTTTCATACTAGAGAGGGACACATATGTGTTCTCTATTGTTTATTACTTATTGGTGCAGAAATTTCTCCTTTTATCTTGGTACATGAAAAAGTAATCATTCATTTATCTGGACAGAGTGTGGATTCAATAATTTTTTATTCATAGAGGGCAAATAATTTGTAACATGGATGTAAAATGTGATATCTGCACTAGTAAAGTCACAAGACTAATACACTACAAAGATGTGAGGAAACTCTGGCTATTTTCTGCTTCTCCATCCTGTGAGTTTTCTTCAGTGTTTGACTACAGCAGCACATGACATGTGTATGTTTTTTTATTTTATGCATCTTAATGCACTATTTGCCTTTTATTAGCAAAAAGCTTTTAGTGTGATCATATGATAAAAATAACACAAAAACAATATAATTGCCCTGGAGAGAACAGATAAAGCTGAGTAACAATAAGATAGATAGTGTTTTTTTAGTTATGTTGTAATAGATACTTTTGTCTTGTATCTAAAAAAACAAGTCCTGACCTGAAAACAACATGGATTCTGTGCTTGTGATATGAACAGGTGTGGAGATGATTAATTGGTAAACTAGTGAAAAGCAAAAGGTACCCAAAAACTAAAAGTCTATTTATGTTCATGAATAAAGAACATGTGTTTCCTGTTTGTGAAATTACCACAACATAAAACTAATGCAGATCAGTTCGAGTCATTTACTCATCATTTGCCAGAATAGGAAAAATACTTTAATTAGTGTCACCAGAAGAGCCTGTTTTGTTCTGGGGTTCCCTCACAGTGATCAATTCTGCAACTCCACAAGCACAGGAGGAAGCTGGTGAGAGCAAAGAGGAAGCAAGTGGCACATAATTGTGTCATTTCCTTTCTCCCTCTTAGGCTTTCACTGCATTGAGAGCTGCAGCAGCTGGCATTTCACCTTGACCTTCACTGATCTTTTGGCTTGAGTCGGTGCAAAACAACACAGATAACAGAGCAGTGAAACCTTGAAGTGGATTTTGACATTCCTGATATGTTTGCTGCAAACCACTGTACACGGCATGTTGATGCTTGTTACATTGTGACTCTTTGGTTGCTAATTCAGCTTGTTTGTAGATCATACAAGAAGGCTTCTTAGAAACTTATAGGGTGTAATCTGTGCAAGATGTTGTAATAATTAAACAGCTCAAACATTATTCACAATAATATATATTGCACATGAAGCTGATTTAAAATTTGTCCCACTATAACAAAATTTAAAAAACGGGCATTAAAGGACAACAAAATACGTCGCAAACGGCCTGTGAATTAAACATCAGCAACAATCACAGTAGAGACAGTTCAACAACAGATTCTTGAGGCAAATGCATATATTTATATCTGACTTGAGCTGCATACTGACAGTAATACTGGTTGTATCAACTAAAAATTTTAGCAGTCAGGTTTCAATTTACAAAACAACATAACAAAGGTTATGAATTGGTTGACGGTGGCCATATTTATTTATTGTAGTATTTAGCATATCCCTACCCCACTCAAATAGATAAATAGTTCAAAGTTGTTGGGCGATTGTATTTAAAGTTTTTCTACAAAGCAACAAAAATGTGTATTTCAAGGCATTAGCATTATAACTACTAATGCTGTTTGCATTACTATCAGTATTAGTATTACTGTTAGCATTAATAGCTCATCAGCAGCTGTTAACAGCTGCAAACGTATTTCTTTCATCATTTAATATTAAAAAATATATAATATAAAAGGCTGCTGTTACTTATATTTTATTTTTTTATTTTTTTATCCTCGGCATCTTGAAAATGTACAAAACACCAACAAGGCAACCTCAGCTGTGACCAAAAAAGAAGGGGGAAAAAAACGAGAGACAGAGAGAAAACGGGACCAAAAAAGCCGTCCAATGAGAAAACGCCCTGTTGGCCCTACAGGCATCCCGTCATGCGCGTGGTCTCAGCGCTACGTCAGCAGTGATACCGAAACATGGCGGTGTCCATAGCACAGCTCCCGGCTGCCAGCGCTCGTGTGTTGATATTAACTTTTCTTACAACGTTAATATTTCACTGCAGTGTCGCCGATATTGCAGCCGGTGCTTCGACGTCCGAAGAGCCGCCTCACCGCCGGTTTGAGTACAAATACAGCTTCAAAGGACCCCACCTGTCTCAAACTGACGGCAATATCCCGTTTTGGATCCACACTGGAAGTAAGTTTGTATCCAGCTGTCAACATCACAGAGCTGCTCGACAACTGCTGGTTTTAAACTTTACACTCGTGTCTCGAGTTGACAGAGAGGACAGCCGAGGTGGCTCGTGTTCTTTTCGGTGTGTAACGGACTGTGTTTCCGCTCGGGATGTTAAGAAGTGACAGCGGTTTTCTTTGTTAATTCAAAACTGCATTAGGAAAATCACAGATTTTAGCAGCATTGGCTCCTTGTAAGAAATCCAGTAAGATTTAAACACATCATGAAAAAGGGCACTTTGACTTCTGTGTGAGTCTGTGCAGACACATGAAACTGAAGTGTTGAACTTTCCTCCTGGAAAAAAAAAAAGGCCTTTGGATTCTTGCATCACAGTGTTTTGTCTGGTTGCTCAGCGTTCAATAAATGCAGTATGAGATTACAATGCATTCCTCCTAAATCAGCACTGATTTATCACAGGACTGTAACTGTTTATTATTTTGTGATAAATTATGAAATTACAAAGTCAGAGGTGCTTTTTTTTTTGCTTTGACAGGAAGAAACTTCGCTAATGACAGGAAATAAGAGAGAGAGCAAGGCTATGACTTAAAACGTCTACAGCTGGACTCAGACGTGGAAAGTTTTGATTGCATGGTCTTTAACCTCTGAGCTGCCAGGCTGCATAAGTTGTCTGCAGTCAAAGATCAAACGATATAAAGTTTACCATGAAATAAATCAGTGTTAAGCAAGAAAACCTCAAATTTCGGAGGACGAAACTAGATAATGCTTTGGGAAATCTCCTTGAAAAGTTTGAAAAATATCTCTGTTATTACTTGTTTTGTATCTCCAGGCCACCAAAACCAAAAGCTATCCAAGTTACCAAAAGAAGCTAGTAGTAATGTTACAATTTATGTAAAACTGAGTGAATCTGGATTGCATAAACAAATATGAGGAATGTGGTGTGCAGTCTCTGTGTCAGGCACTGAATCAAATAAGAGATTAGACAGTTGGCACACCCTGATAATGCTGACCTATAAACAGCAAGACTATGAGTTAGCTTGCCTGAGCTTTTTCACCTGGGGTCAAGTGGAAGTAGGAGCCAGACAATAAAAAAGCCTGGGACAATACACTAATTTTGTGTGCATGTATTCTAATAAGACATATCATTAACACCATATTTTCACAAACATCTCTCCTCTTCATCCTAGATGCCATCCCCAGTGCAGACCAGGTGCGCATCACACCATCCCTCAGGAGTCAGAGGGGCACCGTGTGGACAAAAAACAAAGTCAGCTTTGAACACTGGGAGGCCGAGGTGACCTTTCGAGTGTCTGGAAGAGGCAGAATGGGAGCAGACGGTTTGGTAAGGAGGACTGAAACTTCTGTGCTGGTCATTGAGAGAGTCAGGAAATGTACTATGCTATGCAACTTGCTAATGCACAGCACTGATCACACTACTTATTGTATCTACTATTCAATGCATCGACGACACTTAAACCTCAGCAGCATCAAGAGTCTTGTAGTTGGTGTTTAATGCTGATGATTTGATCAGATATTCCATAGTCTCATTTAAGAAAACCTTTCTGACTTTAGACTGATGTTGTATTTTATGCATCCAGAGCAAATTAGCACAATTTTTAATGAAAAACTGAGAAAGTATTGGAAATTCTGCTAACATATGACTGTACTCTGGTAGCAAAAAACATGAATCAGCTCTAATTAGCACTTATCTTTAGTTGACCCTTCATCTATGACGTTAACACCCAGAATCATGATTGATAAATAAACCATACCATCAGCTAAGTTTTACCATTTATTGACAATTGCTCTTAATGCATTGAGACGTGAGAACTTTCCTTTTTCCTGTCACAACAGTATGTAACTTAAAATGTTTAAACTCGGTGCAAATGCTACCAGTTATGTTTTGCATGTCAAATATGTATTTTAAGACAAGAATGTGCATAACCTGTTTTGGGAGGTGTTTTGTGCCCACAGGGGTAAAAGAGAGGTAGGAATTTCTCACCAGAGAGAAGAAATGCTGAGAAAAACATAATATAAATTATAATGTCTAACTATACCTTTGTATTACTGTTTGTTTCAACAGTGTTTGAGCACATATAAACATACTGATTCAGAGAGATGTTGTGGTATTTCAGTATTGTTTTCCGTTGTTGAGTCTGGATGATTTCATTGTTAGATATGATGACTGCAAATCCGTTCATAGCTGCTCTATGACACATAATATATCTATTATTGTATCCTTGTATCTTTGTATAAAATATCCAATATTTGTCTAACAGGCTTTTTGGTACACGACTGCACAAGGCCTCGACGGTCCAGTGTACGGTGCAGCCGACAAGTGGAATGGAGTTGGAGTCTTTTTTGACTCTTTTGACAACGATGGAAAGGTTGGTGTCGACTTCATTTTTCCAATTATTGTTTATGCCTAACTGTTAATGATTGTTTTTATCCAAGAGAGCTCCTGAAGGTGTGTCTTAGAGAGTTTCTGTGTTCAAAACAGGCTGTTTGTAGAGACTAGAGCTGCAGTGTTTAAAAAAATCAATTTATTTGCCAATAGAAAGAAAAATGGTTACAAACTATTTTAATAATCTATGAATGATTTCAGTTGTTTTTCAAGTAAAACTGTTCAGTATTTGCTAGCTCCAGATTCTTAGATATTAAGATTTGCTGATTTTCTTGGTCATTATGATAGCATAAGAACAGTCTCTGGGGTTAGGACTTTGGGTTCAAAAAAGTAAAACAAGTTTAGAACAAAATGTTTTACTTTGGGAATTTTAACATAAGATTTTCGACTTTGGAAATTTGTATTAAGCATTTTTCACATTTTTTGGACATTTCAAGGGTTTTAAAGGCCGTTTAATGAATCTGTATCATACTATTAAGTGTTTTAAAAAAAGTCATTTGTAGCCCAAGTGGAGACCTGGCTGCTGAAGACACACTCAGTGTTTGTTTTATCATTGTTTTTGTCTTTATGCCTCGGAGAAAAGTCCACATTGACACAAAGAGAGTTTCTGTTTGGTTATCAACCTGTTCAGTCACAGACAAAGGTTTTCCTTTAATTAACATATACATAATCAGCCTCATTAATATTACCGTTGGCCCTGTTTTTTGTGGTACTCATGTATTAGCTTGTTTTTATATATGGTCAGGTATGGGATTTATATTTTTGAATAAGATTACACAACAACAAAACTCTGATTTTCAGCTAAAAAAAAAAAAAGGTTAATGCTGTTTTCTTGTTTTTTCATCTTCCTTCCAGAAAAATAATCCAGCCATAATTGTTGTGGGAAACAATGGCAACCTTGTATATGACCACCAAAAGTAAGTAAACATTTCCTTTGCTTCGCTGTGACGTCGTCACCAACTGAAATTTTAACAACTTAAAGAAGATTAGGAAATATGATTATATTTACTTGGAAAGTAAATAATCCTCTGTCTTTCCTAATCTCCCCTGGGCCAGTGAAAGCTTTAAATCACTTTGTCAATGACATCCCAGTTTGTCTGAGAATTCACACTGTTTACCGTACCACTAAAAAAACTATTTACGAAAACAAACACATGTTAATCTTACCGTATTTCTTCATGCTCAGTGTCAATGACGAGCACAGTGCTGCATTTAGATGAATGTGACTGTTGTCTTTTGTCTGTTTTTAACCAGTGACGGCTCCACACAAGCCCTCGGCACATGTTTACGAGACTTCCGCAACAAACCGTATCCTGTCAGAGCCAAAATAGTATACTACAAGAAGACACTGACGGTAGGAGGAACCTTGAACACTCACATACTAGGAGAAAAAAGGCAATTCTGCATCATAAACGGCTGGCACTTTTCAGTCAATGCCTCTATCTTACTAATATCACATAATGTTCACTAATCATCACAGTCAGTGTCTTTTTGTCGAGCTGCATCTTTGCTCTCTCTTCCTCTTCAGGTGATGATTAACAATGGTTTCACTCCAGACAAAGAGGACTACGAGTTCTGCACAAAGGTGGACAACATGGTCATTCCCAGTGAAGGCTTCTTCGGCATTTCAGCTGCAACCGGTGGTTTGGCAGGTGATATTCTGTCTTCCATGTTAAGAGGCCTTCAGTGTTGTTAAAACATTGCACTGCTATTTTCTCACATATAAAATTATTCTCTTTTATTACCCATCTTTATTTTCTTTTTATCAGAATATTCCCCACCTTAACCCATTGCCTAAAAGGAGCATGAAAACATTGATATAAATGAACATAGACCTGCACATTACCACTCTATTAAAGGATTTAATATCAATATCACAACATTAAACACATTTATTTTAACCTCATTTTAGCTACTTTACATGTGAGATTTAACACCGTTATAATGTTTTTGACCTGCAGTGTCCTATTATAGAAAATAAACTTTACTGTCACCATGTTTATAACACAATATTAGCAATCTATCACTCTGTATTTACCATGGTGTCAAACCAGTTTGACCTTTTTTTCTTTCTAACTCAGTTATTACCTGTTATTACTCTGCGTTAATGTTCAGTATTTTCATCATTTTAAATCTGTTAATTTTTGCTGTAATATTCTAACCCAGACTTTCTGTCCTCCATCAGATGACCACGATGTTTTGTCCTTCTTGTTATTCAGACTCTCTGAACCAGGCCAGCAACCGGTAACTTCACTTTCCTAGAGTTCTTAATACTTCCCACAATCCTGTGTGTGTCTCTGTGCAGCGTGCATGCATGTGCACAACGTAGCCTTAAGCACAGCCTCTATTGAACTCAGAGAGGGTTTTTTTTCTCTCATTGAAGCCCCCACCTGAATCTGAGATTCCTAAAGAAGAGAAGGACAAGTACCAAGAGGAATTTCAGAACTTCCAGCAAGAGCTCGACAAAAAGAAAGAGGAGTTTCAGAAAGAGCACCCAGACGTCCAAGGAGAGCCAAGTTAGTTTCTGAATAGAGTGTAAAATATATATGAGGGGAAAAGAAAAGTAAAGTGTAAAGTTGTTTTTGTTCTTACCCTCATTATCCTTCAAATATTATCCAAACAAACCAACATAAATAATTTAGAAAATATAAATTGTGATAAACTTAAGAAGACTTGCAGCATCTCATAAAAATGTGTAACTTTTATATTTTAATCTTGGATGTGTTTATGTCCATCCTTAGTTGAGGATTTGTATGAGAGCGTGAATGACCGGGAGATCCGTCAGGTGTTTGAAGGCCAGAACCGGATCCACCTGGAGATTAAACAGCTGCACCGACAGCTCGCTATGATCCTGGACGAGCAGCGCCGATACGTTTCCGTCATCACTGACGAGGTCGCCAAGAAAGGAACGAACGCCGAGTCGGGACAGGTGAGCATAACACCGGCCAGATGGGTGCAGGATTATAAATCATTTCATATTATGAACAACAGTTGGTGGTTTGCTGCTACAATGCTTCATTATTTGTCAGTTTATTGATTTAAAAACATATTCTAATCATAAGAGACCTGCTCAAACAAATGATAAATACAGATAATAATGTCCCAGCTTTAACTTAAGTGTCTTTTTTTTTAATACTCCTGCTGAAGTTAAGTAGTTTTATGACAGGTTATTAAAACATATTAACTATTACTTTGTCTTTAAGCTGGACGCTGCCAGTCAACAGCAGTTGGGCTCAGTCGTCACCACCCAGCAGGAGGTTCTCAAGACTCTGAACGAGTTGAGGTAAGTAAAAAAACAAATGTTGTTGATGTTCGGTCAGTCTTTAAAAACTAGCTTTTGTTTTTGTAAAAAACATAGAGAGAGACCTGTGATACTCCAGAAAAACAAGGGAAATCCAAGGGGTTAAATCCCTCAAATCATATTTAATCTCAGGATGCAGTGGCTGCAACATCACAGGTGTCTGCCAGCCTGATAATCCAGCTGCAGCAACAGCTCCCTGCACACACACACACACACACATACACACACGCACACATGCACATGCACTAAAAGCCTCAGCAATAAATGAGATAACAATCACGCTGCCTTGCCCTTAGCTCTAAACCATTTTACTCGTTTGTCGTCTGTGTTTATGATTAAATAAAAAGATTAATTACATTGTAGGAGTTACATAATTCAGACTGAGGTAAAATTGGGACTTTTTTTGGAGAGGTTCAAATGTATTTGTAAACTGTTTATCAGCTGCCTGAAGATTTGGTGTGAAAACAAAAAGGGAGTCAGTTTTTAAAAGATATAATCTCAGTGAATAAGAAATTTGTAATCTGTGAGACTTACAATATGATAGGTATGAATTATCCAACAGTAATCTTCCTCATCTTCTTCTGCTTTAATTTTAAAAATGCTCCCCTTACTACTCTCAGATGTTGACCCACACAGATTTTAAGATAATACAGCTCAAGAGGTTTTATGATGGTTTGCTTTCCGTGGCAAAGATTCACATGACAGTTTGATTTTGGTACTTACACTAAGTAAGCCTGATTAGGTGTACACAATGTAATTTTTTGATATTTAGAGCTTGTATTTGGTCAATAACATATTTGTTCTTTTGTTTTGCTCGCCTCTAAGGTGATTGTGGGCTTAGTCATTGTGGGCATGCAATGGATTAAAAAAAAAAACCTCTTCTTCAGAAGCTCTTTGTGATCCAAGGGGATTTTAATTCATGTTTTGCTCAGTTTCACCAATGATTAAGTAATGAATTATCCGACTAGTCTGCTTATTTTTTGCTTGTAAACCTTTTAGACTCGTGTGTTTAGCTGTTAAATGTTGAGAAAACTTTTATTTGTTTCAGTACTCCGCTGCAATAGCTTGATAATTTAATAATGACATATTTAACCCATCGCTGTGGTTTTATTGTGTCTTAATTTTAATGCACCATCTGCATAAAGAATTAATCAGAATCACAAGATATTAAAGATTTTATTTTATGTAACATTAATCTCTTAGTCTCATGTATCATAAAAGAACCAAGCTGTTTATATGCCCTAAATCCAACAGGACATTCATCCTCAGATGACTTTGCATACATGATTTTCTTTATTATATTGTTGACCCATAACTCACACAGACCCAGACTCTCACTCACATGTCTGATTTGCTAATTTAACACAAATGTTTTTGTATCAATGGCAGGAAAAGACAGAGTTTAAGATAATTCAGTTTTTAAAAAGCACATTAACCAAGTGGCAATTTCAGGATAAGATGGTGCACAAGAGTAAGCTGATTGACACAGTAAATAAGTTCAAATGCTGGCAAAAGGCTGTAGCTGCTCCCCCTAATGTGCTAATGTGAGCGACTGATCTGTATTACTTTGTCGATTAAGCCCTCAGTTGATCCCGACCTCATCTTTTACACACAGAGTTTGTGAGAGGACTTCATCCCAGACTCTCTGAATATCCAAGGAGGTCGTTCTGCCTATAAATGGGTCACTTGTAGCAGATGAAGATTAGATGTAGGGTTTAATAAATGCTCACTTACTTTCTCGAGGGAGATTTTTTTTTTTTCCCCTCTCTGTGAAACAAATTAGATTTTGTTTTTATGTCATCCCTCGCCGTCCCTTCAGACCTCGGCCATGTGGCCGAGCAAGAAAAGGCCACATCTTAGCACCATTTTGTCCTTATCAGATTAGTGGTCTTTAAATACATCTGTCATACACAGGAAAAACATGGTTTACCTCCAATTGATTTCTTGTCTCAGTCCCCCCCGTCAGGGCCTTCCTACTTACGCTGCTGGAATTCCTTTCATTTGTCAAGTCACTTTTTTCTTCATAATCGTCTTAGATGTGTTTAAGATGATAAGGGAAACTTATTGCTTCCTCCCTGTGAGTAATCAACTTTAAGAAATTGCATTTTGTTGAGAAATATGATCCAGGCTTAAGGCGTCTACATTCTCCTCTGAGAATGGTTTAAACAGTATTTTTTCTTCCTTTACTGATGAAATTTTAAAGTGAAGATACAGATTTAGAGATTTTACATTTTATTATTTGACAGTAACAGTGATGGTTTTGGATTGTATGTCTTGATGCATTCTTGAGGAAATGATCCATTGGAATCACCATCAGTAACTCAGAGAACAAACGGACACATAAACCTTTTTTGGATGGATGCACTGAAATTGAAATTTGTACAGTTTGTTACACAAATTAAATAGAAGATATGTAAACTTAAAATGTAACATTTTCATATAAAATGTAAAAAAAAAAAAAAGACCATATCTACATTTTACGTGTTGTTGAGTTGTGTACTTACATCATCATAAATGTTTACAATAATTTTCAAACTGTGACAAATCTGTAATTTTATTTAAGGTAACAGTTTCGTTTTGTTGCCTGTCACTAACTTCCAGAGAAACGGCATTTAGAGAGGGAGGGAGGAAGTTAACAAAAGTGACTGAACATAAGGTGAACAAAACTTAAAGACCAAAGTTACACATTGTATATTATATTTGTGAGCTTTAGAGGTGCTACTTGGACTTTTTTTAAGCTTTTAATAGAGTCAGGTTAATTATTGCCACTGTTTCCTCTCTTTATGCTAAGCTAAGATAATAAGCTGCTGCTGGTTTAGCTTCATTTTCTTAGCATACAATGGAGGGTGCAATAGAAAAACATTTCCCTTAAATGTCAAACAGTTTCTTCACACTTGTAGGAAGTGACAATAAATCCTCTCTCAGGTCTGTCGGTGTGTTCACTCGCCAGTGTCAATATTGTAACAATCACAGCTCTGCAAGCAGAAGGAGTTATGTCTGTTTATTTTAGGCCTGGTTTTACAGGTTATGCTTCAGTGCTACTGTGAGTGGACGCTGCAGATTTGTGCTCATGTATGCACAGCAGCAAATACAGTGTGGAAGTGCATCATTAGCAACCATCACAATATAAACAGAAAAACAAGATGCATCTATTCATTCACACCTATCACATTGTTCTTGACCTTGTATTGCTCTGCTCTCCATACACATTGAAGGATAAGTTCACTTTTTTTTTTTACAACAATACTCACATGTCCATACGTACATATATATAACTCTCATTTGCTGTGAATGTTTGGCATGCTGAAAAAAAATCCCTTCTTAATGTGATATTAATGTAAGAGATAGGGGACAAAATGTGCTGTCAAAATCTACAATTATATCTAAATCTCAGCTAAATATGAGGCCTCAGGAATCAGACTTTAATGGTAAAATAGGTCAGACTAAACAAGTATCCTCTAAAGTTACTGTCTATTTAGGATCTTCTTTCCTTTTTATAACAGTCTCCTCATTGAGAAATAAATAAGTTCCCAACTAACTAACTAACTAACTAACTAACTAAATAACTAACTAACTAACTAACTAACCAACCAATGTTGGTGAAAAATATTCCAACTATTGAGAGTGAATTCCTCCTGAGCATGTTGTTGTTTTAAAACAATTTCTCTCCTGTTTAAAATTAAAGCCTCTTCACTCCACATTCCCACAGTAACAATACGTTTTAAATCACCAAATTTCCACCTTCATACATTTTTTTGAATACTGTAGTTTCTAATATCTTCATCTTAAGCATCACATCTTCCATTCTTCACATAACGTTCCTCTGTGGTCTGTTTCTTAACCTCCTGTACTTGTAATCTGTTGTAAGAACATGTTTTTATAAGGGATTAATTTAGCAATCATGACCTCTTTTATCAGATGGTAGTTTCCTGTTTTTCAAACTTTAAGAATATGTAGCCTCGAGCGAATAGGGATTAAGAGATTAATTTTGGACAATTTGTATCACTGTAAATAAATGATACCACACAGCATATTTACTGCGCATCGTGTTTCCCAACACAAATTTACCCAACACATGTATCAAATAGCTAAAAGTAAGTATTTGGACCTTATTTATTTGGTATTAAGAGGGTTTTTTACTAAAGATTATTTTTATTTCTGTCTTTTGGAAGGTGGTTGCAGTAATAATGTTGTTTTTTGTATGTAAACTGTAATTCTCTGTCTTCTTCTCATAATAATGAAAAAACAATTAAATTTATTTATATAAGACCTTTTAAAACACAGTCACAAAGTGTTTTTCAATACAAACAAAACACATTGAAAACACAAAAAAATGAATGAAGAGTTGTGAAAAGGAGAGTTGTACAAACTAAACTAAAAAAAAAGAAAGATAAAAATCACTGAAGTGCAAATTAAAAAGTGGGTTTTTGAGAGAGATGTAAAAGCTGTGATCTCAGGAAGTCGCTGTAAAGTCTAGAGGCCTTGACAGCAGCTTTTTATATTAAATCTAGACCTCCAGATAATCAAAAATGATACAACTGAGGAGCCCAAGGACATACGGCAATAAAGATCAGTCAAAAAAGCTGAAACAAAAGTTCTGAAAGCAACAGGTAGCCAGTGCAAGGACACCAGGATTATTTTGGTAGGAAGAAGTGTTAATCCTTAAAAATATTTCTCGGATGAATGAAGCAAGATTAAACCAGTGATTCAACATGTTTGTCTAAACTAGGAATTTTCCAATACTGGTATCAGGATCTGCTTTATATACTGCCAGGATTGGGTATCAATGAGTAAATGAGTATGTACACCGATCTGGTGTTTTGTAATTTTTTACATATTAATAACAGGATGATCTACCCCCCAGCAACCTCTTGTACACTTATAAGTAGTCAGTATCTATCGAGGGCAAGCTACTTGTGAAACCATAACACAGCATCAAAACACAGCTGTTAAAAAATAACAATAACAATAATTTCTTGTTTTGTTTTGTTTTTTATATAATATACTGGTATAGGATATTACTTAGTACCAGTCGATACAGAAAGTTTGGGTATCTGAATTGTATCAGGGAGGAAAAAAATAAAAGTTAAAAGTGGTTATCAGAACATCTCTTGTCAAAACTGATGCTTTGATTAAAAAAATGACAGTTGTGTATTGCTGAGTTACAGAATGAAATAGAAAACCAAGACTGCTCTTCAGTTCTTCACACATGATCAACATATCCTCTCTTTGTCGTTGTAGAAACTCCTTTCACGAGTCCCTGAAACAGATCGGCTCGACTCAACATCAGGGCAATGCGGTCGGTATGGGATCATATGAGACAATTCAACACTTTAACGACATCAAGGAACATCTGCACACGGTCAAAAGGGACGTGGAGCAGCTGGTTCAGCGTAATGCTCAGGTACGGATCAGGTTAGAGGTTAGGAATCTCCGTTTTTAAAACAAATCAGGAATCAGCTAATTAAACTCTCTTCACACAGAATCCAGCTGAGAAGTTGATAAAGTGTCCAGAGTTGCCTACCATGCCTTCATGCTTATCAACCATTCATTTTATAATCTTCATCGTCGTCCAGTCGGTCCTGTTCCTCTGCTACATCATGTACAAGTAAGACATCATCGTTTTCATTTGGTCATAGGTTTGCTTGTTGATTTAAACGACTCTCTAATGCTTTGTGTCTGTTCTTCTTTTCTCTTACAGGAGTCAACAAGAAGCAGCAGCAAAGAAGTTTTTTTGATAGAGTAAATTTCTAAAAATGAAAGTGTGTAAATGAGGGAATGTCAATTTTGATCCTTTTTTTTTTAGTTTGATTATTTTCAGATTGTAAGTTATTGTATTTGAAAATTTTGGTTTTGTTGAAGAAGTTTGTTTTAATTCTCTGCAGATTTTTAATTTGATCAGTAAATCATTGTGTGTAAATGCGAGTGTGAGATTTACTCTTGTGGATTTTCAACATGGTGTACAACGTTCCTTACAGTATTTTTTCCGTTGGTCAGATCATCTGATTTTGTTTTCAAAAGTTGAAATCTGCCACAGTTTCATTCCATGAACCTGAACTAATGAGAACAACAAAAAAAGAAAACCTGTGTTTTGAAATGTGCAATTTTGTACTCAATAATGCTGAACTATTGGTTTTTAAAAGTCAAAGCAGATGATTGCCACGTTTATCTGTTTTGATTGAGTCAAACATGTCAGAATCTGACAAATCCTCAACCTGAACAATTTACATAAACAGAAAACACAATTTACTCTCCTGTGTCTGCCTGTTTTATCTGGTTTTTTATGCTTTCTACTGAGCTATACTTTAAAACTGAATTTGTCTTTTCATAAATACAGTTTATTACAAGTAGTAGCCACAGTATATAGATTTGCAACCAAAAATGCAACCTCGTAGTGGCGCTAGAGTAAAGAGTTGAGCCATCAAAGTCAATAGGATTCATCATCTGGGAACCATGAATGTTTGCATTTAATAGTCACTGAGATATTTTAGTTTGGACTAAAGTGATGAAACGACTGACTGACTGACTGAAATTATCATTGAACATTCGGAAACATTGTGCTCAGATTACAACATCATGTATTTGTAAGTGATTCATTACGATGGTGCTGCTAAATTGCATAAATATCAAAATTACTGGATTAAAATTCCAGCTAAAGAAACCACTGAAGCCCATCAGAAATTATTTGACACTGAGGCAGTTTACTGCACATCTTTCCATCTGCAAATAACAAAGATTCATGACTTACGTAGATTTTACTTTCTATGTCAGGTGGCCTGTTACAAGTTCTTTGAATTGTAGGCTCATAAAACACATTGAAGAAGGATACTATCTTTTATTTACCCACTTTAAACCTCTCTGTCGATCCTGCAGCCTATTGTCAGGCAGGTATGGTAAATGGAGTGGGTTTTAAATCAATGAATATCACTGTCAAAGAGACTCTACCCTCTTGGGCCTTGTGGTCGAAGATGCATAACAGGAAACCACAAAATCCAGGTTTAAATTAATTTTGATAAATATCCTTCTCCCACTGCCCTCTTCCTTTCCTGCTCCCCTTTAATCTGTTGCTGCTTGATTTAGCTGTCAAATGCAGGCAAAAGTAATGTCTTATAATAATAATAATAATAGTCATATGTCTTTGCTTTCCATATATTGTATCGGTAAACTCTATCAATCCCATTCGAGCTTTTGAAAAGAGCATTTTAGTGTTACTAGAGACGTCTAACGACGTGTTTGGCTGCAGATGAGCCTTTCTAAAACCTTTGAGTGATCAACAATAATCCAGGTCTTCTACAAGTCCTTCACCAAGCGTGCAGATGATGATGTATTGATAGGGAGGGGATTGACATGAGAGCTGCGACCTCCCCATCTCTCATGCTCCTGTCAATCATCCTCCTGCTGAACAATAGCACGGCATGAACGACGGCTCTATTGGGGGATAAACAAGACTCTAATCCCGCTCCTCTCTCTCTCTCCACTCTGCTTGGTCCCAGCAGTATAAGCTGCACGTGGGCTGGCTCGTCCTTTTCTAATATGATTAAGAACCGGTGGGCGGAAGCAACATATGTGTTGTCCCAAACTGAGGGCACCCAACTCCAAAACTACTTTTATAGTAAGAGCCGCACCCAGTTCCTCCAAAGAATGCATGAAAGTGTTAAAATTGATAAAGAAACATCAACTGAAGTCTGCATGATGTAAAAATAGAGAGAAAACAGGCCATCTGCCTCTTAGCATAGTGAAGCAGGGAGGATTAAATCCAGATTATGGCCGGGGCAAAACGTTGTGTGTGTGTGTGTGTGTGTGTGTGTGTGTGTGTGTGTTTGTGTGTAAGTGTGTGTGTATGTGTATGTTGCTTGTTGTCAGTGTGTCCTTGGCTTCCTAGTCAAGCAGCAGGTTAG
>JAQMCX010000027.1:7631797-7681712 GCA_029814765.1 Acanthurus leucopareius | reverse complement strand
AGTCTGCATGATGTAAAAATAGAGAGAAAACAGGCCATCTGCCTCTTAGCATAGTGAAGCATGGAGGATTAAATCCAGATTATGGCCGGGGCAAAACGTTGTGTGTGTGTGTGTGTGTGTGTGTGTGTGTGTGTGTAAGTGTGTAAGTGTGTGTGTATGTGTCTGTTGCTTGTTGTCAGTGTGTCCTTGGCTTCCTAGTCAAGCAGCAGGTTAGCTAGAGAGCTACTACTGGATTTGACAGCTATAGGAAGGCGAAGCGGAGGGCACCACCACCGGGAAACAGCATCCATTTCATCACCAAAAATATTCTCATCCTCGCAGATTGAACAGTCACACAACTCAAGATGGCTTTCTTGATCAAGAGCATGATTGGGAACCCCCTGTCAGGAATGGGTCTTGGTGGTGGAGGTGATAAAGAAGAGGAGGCCACCCCCTCAGATCCAGCCAAAGCAGCAGGGATGACACGAGAGGAGTATGAGGAGTACCAAAAACAGTTGGTGGAGGAGAAGTGAGTATTGACATGGAGAGTTCTCCACTTTGAATCAATGCTAAAGGCCCAACAACAACAACAAAAAAAAACAGTATGGTTGCAGAATGTATCTGTATTCTGCATGAAAATGACCTTGACAAACATGTTTTTTCTTGTGCAACCCTTCACTGTTTACGCTCCCCCCCCTCTGTTGTGCAACATGGTACCACATTTTTAAATTTCAACATAAAGAGATGTAAACATTCATGCGTATCCTGAGCTTACAATGAGAAAGCCATGTTTGTGAGAAATGCATCTGTTGCTGAAGGTCACAGCAGAGGTCTCACCATAGTGGATCTTTTATTTATTTATTTATGTATTTATTTATTTATTATTTAACTGAATTTTCTACAAAATGGCTCATAGTTATTGTGTAGTATGATAATAACAGTAAAGCTGAAGGTCATGCAGGACCTGGATCAATAATCTCCCATAATCTGTCATCTGTTCCTACATCCAGAGCAATAATGGGTAACATTTTCAGGGACTTTCTGGTTCTGGAAACAACTGAGTTAAGATTTAAAATGGCTATTGAATTCACAGCTGGAAAACATGAGCTTTAGTGTAGGAAATGTTGGAACATTTAGGCATAAACACTTAAAAGCAAATGTTTAAGGACGATGTATGATGTTGTAACAAAGAAATGCAATCACAATCCTGCAAAATAATTATTATTTATTCCTATATATTTGAATTGGTGGGAGCTTTTGTAACAGAGTCAACATCAGTGGACAGTTTGTTTTATGATATAGACACAGTGGCTTTTTCTTTATTGTAACCCTTCTTATTTTCTTCTTATTTTCCATTTACAGTATTTATTTTCACCTTATAGTCACATGAGTAGCAGGTGGCTCGTTTTAGTCCACCATGTTCTTGTGTTTTACTGCATTGTCGCCAGTTCGTCTTGAATGAATTCACATTTTATTGATTAAATGTGCACAAATCAAATCAACAGTGTTATTAATTCATCATAAACTCTATTTTTAAAAAGGGTGTGTTGAAATGATTTTTTTCTTTTAAATTTTTTATAAATCTGGATTGTGGATTTTTGTGATACAGAGTAGATTTTGCAGCATCAAGCAGATCCAGTCAGCCTGTGTTACATAACTAGATTAATCCAGCCTCTCTGCTCGTGTGTTTGGGAAATGACTTCATTCGTTTTAAGAGATGACATAAAATGACCGCGGTCTCCATATTTATGGATTTCTAGTAACGTATTCAGATTTGCAGTGACAAATCCTGATCCACGCAAACATTTGATGGAAGTTAAAAGGACAGAAAATGGAAGACTCTGTCAGAAACTGTACATGTCTGTAAAGTCTGTCTGACCAAAGAAAGTATTTTATCAAATGTATATCTGGTTTTGTTTTGTTGGACACCTCCCCTCAGTCCTCTGTGTTGTTGTCTCACTACAGCTCTAGTTGCAGCGTCTTGGCTTGTTTTCAAATCTGCTTGACTCAGTCTGGCCTAATAATCCCATCTTTAATTGGCTGAGGGAAAGTACGTGAGTCTCGCCTTGAAAGTGTAGGGATACGCAAGGTCTGTCAAAGTGCAGGCTACTGGAAAAACTGATGAGATCACACAGAGACTTAAATAAACAGATGATGACTAGATTCAAAAAACTGAAAAGGAATCACTGATGGAAAAATGTTGAATGTTTTTGTAAAATGTCACAACATAATCTGATTCAATGCCTTGCAAAGTATACAGCTTGAATGTCTTTTCTATTCTGTAAATATAAAAGTGTGCAAACTGAGACTGAAAATTACTGGAATTTATTTAAGTACATTATGGAAAACAAATTTAGGGGCTCACATTCAAGATTTCATTCTCTGTAATATAATTTCTAATCTGAAACTGCAGAAACCCTTATCATCAAGACACTTATGAGACTAAATCCCAAAGTGTCAGAACTCTTTTAACTCATGCATAAATATTGGAAATAAGTTTTAAAAAGATTTGTGCATGTTTACAACAGTTTTGAGACGTAAATATTCTTTTTTGAATTGAAAAGCAATAAAGATATGCACCTTTTATTCAAGCATCAACCCCCACAGCTGAAAGGTGAAGCCAACACACAAGCACCAAAACCGCAGTTCTTCACATGACCACTTGGGGCTGACTCCAAGAGTGAGTCAACCTTCCATAGAGCCCCATATCAAAATGGCCAACTACACAGCACAAATAAACATGTTTACAGCCTGGTACAAAAACTTATTTTAAATATAGATAAGTTCTCCACCAGATTTAACCTTTTTTATAAAACTCCATAATCCAAATTACATTAAAGTTAAATTTGAATAAAATAAAGTTATGCATAATTAAGGGTGTGGCTAGTTTGAGTGACAGCAGCCTCTAGCTGTCCAAAAGGCATCACAAAGTCACTGGAAGCAATAAATAAAACTCCAGCTCCACCTTCTCATCAGAGCACAGTAACCTCCGGCTCCAAAAACCAGGATGGCAACAAATGAAGTGCCAAAGTTAAGGCTTCAAAACAACACGTCACACACCAATCTGTGGCTTTAAGGTGGCTCAGTCCATTCTGTATTAGCTTTTAATTGATTAATTGATTGATTTAATAACTATTTTATTTTCAACTGAACAAAATATGAGTTGGTTGTTAATATTGGTTAAGACTGAGATGCTTTGCAGTGACATGACTTCCTGCTTCAGGTGAACTGGTTGATGTTGTGTTAAGCTAAATTTGTCTCTGTTGTATATCTGATTGGGCTCGTGTGTATTTTACCGCGCTGGATTAAGATACAGTGAAAGAAAAACAAACTGAGCCGTGGACAGAAAAATATTTTTTCATTAAAACAAAAATGCAAAAAAAAAGAAACACGCTGCCTCTGAGCTGTCGAGACACTGATGACAAACGAGAGCTCACACAAAAACACAAGGTCGTAAGATGTCATGTATGATTTTTTTTTAAATTTCTATTTCAGGATGGAGAGAGATGCAGATTTCTTACACAAGAAGGCGGAGAGGGCAACACTGAGGGTGTGCCTCAGAGAGAAATACAGGCTGCCAAAGGTAAACAGTTCATACTTTTACATTTCTTTTTATTATATATTAATAAAAAACTCTTCTTAGCAGGATAACACAGACACAACAGGTGCCTTCCATTATTTTAAAGGTAATTCTTTCATTTAACACCCCTATTTAGCACAAATAAGCCATAAGTAAATGGGAAATAAACACTTTCTAAATAAACACTGTAGTGTAGTTTTGCACAGAAATAAAAATATTTTTAAGTATTTTTTGACAAATACATTATAAATCTCTGCACAGCTACATTATATCAACTATAAGACGATGATGATGCAACAAAAAAATATCATTTTAACAATTTTTAAATGTATATTTGTAAGTGCATCATCCTGACAGCTATGATGGAGTTTTTGTATTCATTTCTTCTTCATTCAGAAGATCATTTACTCCTTTTCTGCATCTTATAATAAGTACTAGTCAATACAATCAACAGTCCCCATTAAATAGCTTTCAAAGTATCCTGACTGCGCAGGTGGAGCAACAAATAGCTGCTTCATGGTTGAGCTTGTCTTTATCTAATAGCAGCACTTGGCAGCTGCAGCCTGGACGACAGGAGGTGGAAGTCATGCCAATAGATTAGTGAGAAAGACGTTCAACCAGCATCTATGCGTCCCATATTGCACCTTGAGCCTTAGAAAGCTAAATGCTGCTGAGCAGGTGTCCCAGGCTCATTAGGGAGCGCCGGGCACTGTGAACAGGCTCTAAAGAAGAACAACTCCAAGTTTAGTGCTTGTAAGAAGAGCGATTGCACATTTTTTTAAGGACTGTTAAAGAAAAATAATCTGTGATGGAGGGAGCACAAAAGGTAATGTCAGGATTTTATTTGAGCAATTTACAGAAAAACACCAGCAGAGTTTATTCTGATCTCTGACATAAATCTAGAGGTGAAAACTTTCTTGTGATGAACTTTGTGTTTTTACGGCAAAATAGCAAAATCAATGATACAGCTTTTGTAAGACAGTGATTTTTATTCATCTGAATGCAGTGATGACCTTGGCTCCTGGAGGCGTTTCGACGACTTGCACAAAACACACTCTATTGTTCAGCTTTCTGGTTTAAACAATGGGTTCATTTCTTTTTTACCATTTGTCTTTTAAATTGAACCCACACATTTATAATGAGGACAATGGCAGGAGGCTATACATATAAATCTAATTATTTTCCATAAATGATGTTTACATTGCATGTCACCTTTAAAAGGACAAACGACAATGAAATGACGTGTCTTTATTAGAGCTGAAATGTGCTTTTTAAATGGATTTTCAACAACAATAAGGCACCTAAAAGGATCCTGTTCTGTTTATTTCTTTTTTCTAACTGCTGGAAGGTTGAAAACACACATAAATGCAATCAGGTTTGAGTTAGAAAACATATTGTTAACGGTACAAATGTACGGTATGACTTGAAACAGGAAGTTGATTCCTGTAATCTAATGGAATTAGAGTCTCGTGCAATGCTATAGAAGATATCTTTAGACTATCGCTGGGATTCGGAGAGGAAAGGCTAAGGCAGGGTTGAGATAATCCCACAGATTGACGCTTAAAGTAGTCACAGTAGGACCTATTGCATGACTATAAGTGATTACTTTGAGTTTGTTTTAAATTGAGCAGTGATATATTAGAGCAATGGCACGTTAGCAGAGGAGGCTCAGACAGTAAAGTAAACAGTCTGCATCACAAAAATCTAAAAAACACAGACGGCAGAAAATCCTTGAATGCAGCGACTTGAATGCGGATTAAGACAGATTTTAGTGTTCATCTATTTGTTTTTTTTCTAGTTTTCCTATTGTTTGCATATAATTTAAAGTCCAAGCCCATACCAATGCACAGCATATTTTAAGTTTTTTAATGTGTTACACTGGAAAAAAAGTGAAATCAAACGAGGATCATGTAATTAATCAGGAAGGAGTCAAGAAATTGGGTTTATGTAAAGTTCAGTTTCGTGGTAATTCCTCAGGTAAGTGATGGTGAATGAAGCCTGCAGTGTTTGTCAGATCTGAGTGGAAACATGACCTGTGAATTTGCTGTGAAAATCAGGCAGGCAGGCAGTATGTTAATCCTGTAAAACGCCTTTAAGACAGCCCTAAGGTTGTTGACTCCTGCAAATAATAATTCAATACTATTTATATACTGTCTTCGTTATAGTTGGGGGACCAAAATGTTTGAGAAATGTGTTTTGAATGCTGTTAATCAAAAAGAAGTCTCAGTTTAATTATTATTCATGCTTGACAAACTTCAAAAAAAGAACATTTTATCACCTCCTGTTACATATTTTAAGGTTTACATATGAAAAATGGATAACTGTGAGACTTACAGGTGATCAAACGGCAGTTTCCTTTCCCCTTAGTATCAATAATTGCATTTAATATATAAAAATCTCATCATGTGTGTGTTTCTGGGTTGTGAATGTGTTTTTTTACCCTGATGCTGTCATCTGCAGAGTGAGCAGGATGAGAACATGATCGAGATGGCCGGGGACGACGTGGACGTTCCCGAGGAGCTGCTCAAGATGGTGGACGAGGACGCCACGGAAGAGGAGGGCAAGGAATCCATCATGGGCCAGTTTCAAAACTTGCAGAACATGGACATGGACCAGCTGAAAGAGAAGGCCTCGGCCACCGTTACCGAGCTGAAGACCAAAGCAGAGGAGAAGTGCTCCGTCATGTGAACGACCGGAGGGCTCTTCTGGGTTTGAATGAAGAAGAAGAAGAAGAAGAAGAAAAAGAGGATAGAAGGGAGGAACACGAGAAAATGAGTTTCAACACTTTCTGAAAATCTGCAATGGGCAGTGTTAATAAATCCAGCATTTTGTTACACTGTAATCCACCTCCTATATTCAATTTTATTATAAACATTATAGAACAAATCATCTTTCCATGTTTAAAAATGGAGCCTGGATAAACCAGTCGACATACACTGAGGGAAGTTTCCTGTTAGCTTTTTCCTAAATGAATGATAATTTACAGTTTATCATTGCAATAAGCTGAAAATATTCCAATCAATACCAGGGTGCCCCATCCCTCCCCAATTAGACAAATTATGTAGAGATTTTTTCAGCTAATTAGGCCCTTTTGCTTTTAACACTTATGAGCCCCAATCCGTTTCAAAAGGATGATTATTTGTGATATAACTTACACTTTGTCCTCTTTTTTATGTAAGATGAGTTGGTTAAGTCTCTAAAACTGTGATTTTCAGTCAATAAATAACAACATACCGATACTTGCTTTAAAAAAACAGAAACCTTATTTAAGCTAAAAATTCAATCCTGTCTGAGTGTTTTAACTTTCCTTTTGGTTTGCTGGTTATTTTAGGTTTTGTTTTTCTGTTTTTTTTTTCTTATTTTTGCATGTGGTGTTTGAATTAATTATGATATTTAGTTCTTTTTTTTTTGGTGTTGTTACAAAGCAGACACTCTTCATAACTCTTCTCGAGATCTTGATTTACTTTGTATTTGTCCACAAACTCATTTTAGTTGTATGAAAACGGTCAAACCTGAAACGTTTGCAGAGATTTTTGCAGATTTGCACAAATCATATCATTATTTTAAAATACTGAGCCATTTATTACATAAAAAATGATGTAAATAAACACTGATGAAACATATAGAGGCATTCCAAACTGGGAAAACAAATGTATTGTTCAAATAAAGATGTATATTTAATACTTGAAATATGTCTCTATGGTTTGTGAAGGCAGCTGCCTGAAAACGGAAATAATTCCTTCATATGTTATATGAAGCTGTTTAACATTAAAACTTAATGTCTTTATGTCAAACCTTTTAAAGATCTTGTTCTACGCACTTTGTTATGCTAATCAAATGTATTTAATTTCTCCTTTTAAATCCTCAGTAGCCTTTAAAGTGGTCGGCCACAGAGATTTCTGTCGTACAACCATTAAACATTTCAGATTAACTCACAATTAATCCCATCTACCTGAATCAGGGCTAAAGCATTAAATAAAAGAAAAAGGTCTTAATTTAATTGGGCATTATCCAAACACTTGTTAGGACTTATTAGGCTGAACGGGGGGGGGGGATCCTCAACATTCAGAGTTTCACATGAACCCAAGTTTAAACGGCTGTGGATTTATAAAGTCTGGAGATTACCATCTAATAGGATCAGCACAGCCAAGGTTGTCAGCCTGTGCCCCCGCTCTCTCTCTCTCTCTCTCTCTCTCTCTCTCTCTCTGTATGTCTCTCTCTCTCTCCAGATGAGAATACAACAGGATATATTAAAGTCCCACAATATGGTATCTCATTCTTCTCTTTACTGGAATAGAAGTTGAGGTAGCAGGCAAGTTACACAAGCCTGTTATATTTTTAAACAAACCATCCACTGGATATACAAAACTTCTGCTCATATAAGAGGCTAAAACTATGTTGTGGCACTAATTGCACACTTTATTTTCACAAATAAATGAATAAATCCAGGTCTCAAATAATAGCTAAGGATGTGGTTGGACTAGTACAGGCCAGTCCCAAATACAAGCCTGGGAAAAAAACAAAAGGTGGATAAACTCCTCGCACCTGCATGTTGTACAAAGCACATATGTGAATATATATTGCTTTAATTTAATTGAATTAATATAGTCGATAACAATTTTTGTTTTTCTTGACTACTTATTGAGCTGCAAAGTGGTTATTAAATCATAAATATGGGTTTTAGCCACATAGTATTCCATTACTTTAAAGTCTTTTCACTAAAAATTTAAACAATGTGATAAAAATTGTACTTCTTTGTTCTCTTTGCAGAGATAAATGAGGAGACTGATGCTAATCTCATGATCTATCTGTCTTGCAAATATGTAGTAAAATGACTTTTAGTTTAGCTTCGTTTAGCTTAGCTTGGCACAACGACTAGAAACTTTGGGAAACAGCTGCCCGTAGCTTCTTGTTTACCAGAGAAGCACAAGAGTGGCATCCATTTTTCATCAAACTCTCAGCGAGGTATCAAGGTATCAAGTCTGCTCTTTAGATTGAAATGATCAAAGGTATGCCTAATCAGACTTGAAAATGCTATTAAATCTAAGGTCAAAGACTTTCAGATAAGTTTAAGTTGATATCTTTCTTACCAACCTACTTTTTATTAAGTTTAAAAAACCTGCAAGATCGTTTCTGTCTGCATCATCTCTTTACTGATATTGTGGTATTGTGAATATGAAGGGTTATTATACTGATGCAGAAGCTCCATTCAGCCTGTGTGCATGTGAGTTTCAAGGCTAACTGGCAGCTAAAGCATTGAGCTCATGAGAAAGAAACTGAATGCACAGCTTTTTCCACAGGTCAAAACACTGCTGACATTCGAACAATAAAACTGAATCGGTTTAAAGTCCATTAATTTTTCCCAGCAACAAACGTCATAAGAACCTTTTATCATTATTTGTATTTATGCAATAAAACACCGTCAAGGCTCTGCACAAACAAACAAAAAGCCAAGACATCTTTAAACAAGTTTCGCTGTCTAAATAAGTTCTGCATGTGTTTGCCTCCCAACCTTTTGGTGCTCATTAAAACAGCACTCAGTTAGCATCTCTCTCCATCTGACCCCCTTCCTCTTCCAGGCAAACAAAGGATAAGGTCACCTTCTGTAATTAGGAAAAGCTAAATAGTTTTAGGGGTTTTAACTCTTTTGAGTAACATAATGTAATCCCCTTAAGCAGGATTACCACACTGCTGTCAATCTTTGTTTGCTGTTAAGTGGTTATAGTCCAAATTTGTTATTGTTTGGGCTTTGTTCCCCTTCTTTGACTCAACACCTAAAGGAAACTGGTTAGAAAAAAACCTCCTAATTCTGATTTATGACTAATTAGGCTGGTACATGATTTAGGCTAATTGATTTCTAATGAGCCTCAAAGGGCTATTAAGATGTCTTTTATTCAACATGTGTCAGGGGGTGGATGATTTTTTTTTTTCTTCGTTTAGATCATAAAACAAATAGTTTTTCAACCAAATTAAATGTTTATTCGATTTGGCAACAATATCTTGACGCTTTGATTAAATATTAAGCTGTCATTTTGCAATCTGTGTCCTGACCAGAAATCTTGTAATTATGATTTTGTTGTACCTTAATCTGCGGGTTCTAATCTTCCTCTTTTTTCACAGACTGACATGAACATGACATCTGGAGGAGGGGAAAGATGGTTTTAAGATTTATGTAAGTAGGTTTGAGCCAGCGCTGAGTGGGGAGGAGGAGGAGGAGGAGGAGTTTGGGAGGGATGTGCGCCGGTGCCCGCATGGGCGCACAGTTACCCCTAAATCCAGGGCCAAATCCAGCGGGACGTCCCCTCTCTGACGTGCAGCGGGGGTGCCGTTACAGCAGGCACTTCTTTAAAAGCCCCCACTGAAGATGCTCCGTATCCACAGAGCAACACCGGTCTCCACATCTTGCAGCAGCAGCAGCAGCAGCAGCCTTGGCATCTCCTCTGATTTGATATTCACAACTTTACCAAACGCGAGAGCAGCGATAAGGTCGAGGAAAAAAGTTGGAGTGAGAGTCATTTTGATCACTTTTACGGACTTCATCGACAAATGTGGCTTCTTGGATCAACTTCCCAAGTGATGATGATGATGGATGAGCGCCTGTCTCCTTCCGCACGCTCCGTCCACAGCCAGGGGGACAACCCGTCCACCATCCACAGCATCGAGGCGATACTGGGATTTAAGGAGGACACCATCTTCCACAAATCAGCCTCCTACAGCATGACGGAAAAAGTCCTGGTCAAAGATGCTGAGCGGAATGTAATTGTGACCCCAATGAAGAAAAGTCATTCATCAGAAAGTTTTGACAGTAAGTAGCGTGGTTTACATTTAATTTTCTCTAAATTTGAATATGAAGTCAGTCAATTTTAGGGTAAAATTGTATTACATGTAGTATTTATAGTGTTAGGAGTTCAGTTTGTGAGGTGTTTCAATCTTAAGCAAGATCACAACACTTTTACCTCTTTCCAAAGAAATTATTTAACAATGTTTATAATTTCTCTTTTAAAATTTTCGCAAATATTTTAAATTTCAGTGGATTTACTGACCAAACCCTTAAACTTCACTGCATAATAATAATAATAATAATAATAATAATAATAATAATAATAAAAATAAAAATAAAAATAAAAATAATAATCACGAGGCTATTTCGAACTCTCAGAATTTGTTTGTAGAAATCTAAAGTAAACTTTGCTTAAACTTGACGTTTCCACACTTGTTCTCACACTCTTCCTCGTCCGCAGGTGTGTGTTGCTCCAGCGGCGCCGCTGAAGCCTCGGTGTGCCCGGACTCACCGGACAGAGACTCCAAACTGTCCGATGATGAAAACCCGAAGAAGAAACACCGTCGGAACCGGACGACTTTTACCACCTTCCAGCTTCACGAGCTGGAGAGAGCTTTCGAAAAGTCCCACTACCCGGACGTGTACAGCAGGGAGGAGCTGGCGCTGAAGGTCAACCTGCCGGAGGTCCGAGTGCAGGTGAGTCCGCGGAAACAAACCCGCATCATCACCTGTGTTTCATCACCGTGCACGTGCATGTACGGGTCAAAGGCCTGCAGGCATTAATGGATATGGCTAAGAAAAATAATGGTAACAATTTTGCGGTCAGGGGCTATGAATTATTAACTAAGAAAAAGACAAAAAAAACATCTGGGATTTTAATAAATATAAAAGAGAAAAAATAGAGTCCTCCCAAATTTACACCCTAAGGTTATAAGTTTACATTAAAGTTTATTTTGGGTAGATTAAACACAGATTCAATACATCAATCAAGAATTTAGAGAAACTTTTTGAAACAATTAAGTATAATTTGACTACAATAATTTAATTTGAGAGGATATTTATCTTGCCGTGGGATCAAAAATCTAAAAAACTGACTTTCTTCTTTATTGTCCAAAACACAGGGCCTACTTACTTTAGTCCACAGTCACTTAAAGTGTTCAGATCAGCGAGAGAGTGAGTGTTTTATGTTTAAAAGAACTGCAGAAGACATTAAATTTATTTAAAAATGTTTAACCTGTTTGTTGTGTAGCTTTTCATCACATATTTAAAAAAAAAATACAAATTGAGAGTTTAATTAAATTCTTGAGTTACTTTTTGCAACATTTTTTAACTAATAATTGTAGCAATTTAATGTAATGCAAAGTAATTTATTTGATAGCTGAGATCTTTTCTTACATCTCATACTTTTATCTTTAACTTTTTTCTCACATTGTATTATACATAATACATAAAAAAGGCAATTTTTAGGCTCAAAGGCTTTGATTTTTCTTGGTTTTAAAACTGTATCTCATACTTTTTGCATGTGTTGGGTGGTGAGATGCTGCACACGGTTGCTTTTGCAGGGATGAAAAAATAAAGTTGAATTAATTTGACCTGAATTCAATCAAAAATTAAAATTCTCCTCCTTTTTATCAGGTGTGGTTCCAAAACCGGCGGGCTAAGTGGCGGAGGCAGGAGAAGCTGGAGGTGAGTTCCATCAAGCTCCAGGACACCTCCTCCTCCTTGCTCTCCTTCAGCCGCTCCCCCACCAGCTCCCTGGGCTCCGGTCTGCAGCTGGACCCCTGGCTCTCCACCCCGATCACCACCTCCACCTCCCTGCAGTCCCTGCCAGGCTTCATCACCGGTTCGCAGGGCCTCCCGAGCACCTACACCCCTTCTCCTCCACCTTCTATTCCATCTTCTTTGCCGACGTCCTTCCTCAACTCCTCGGCCCTGGGACACAACCCTCACCTGCCACACATGGGCTCCATGTGCCCCCCGCCCCCGGTGTACCAGTGCTCAGCTGATCCCAGGAACTCCAGTATTGCCTCACTGAGGATGAAGGCCAAGGAACATATTCAGTCTATTGGGAAGACGTGGTGATGCTGAGTGAAGCTTAAAAATGGACATGAAAAGCCAGAAACCATCATGCTGCATCTTTTAAAAAAACTGACTTCACCCTCATTCTGACTGGATTTTTATTTTTTAAGTCTTAAAGAGTGAAATCTACATTTTACCATCCAGGATCAGAGACATCCTCATTTATAAGGGTAATGTTTTAAACAGTGTATAAACATTTAATAAATGTGTAAGGTATTTGTAAGCAGATTTAGGTGTTAATTAAAGTATTTATCAACAACTATAGATATAAAAGGCAAAAATGACAACATAAATGACAACTTTGTAAAACTAAACTATATTAATATAAAATATGTTTTCAAGGGAGAAGATGTTGAAAGAAACTGTACATTACTCAACACTTTAATGAATGTTCCTCTAGCTGCTTACAACTACATTATAATGTGCTATAACCTATTTATTAAATGTTTATATACTGTTTATTAATGCTCAATAAGGGGACTTTAAGTGAAGTGTTAAACTCTGTGACACTAACTGTGAAATTTTTGTAAAATATGAGACTAATGAACACAGTTGATCTCGTGTTTTTCTTCTCCTTTATCTTCTCAGCCGGCCATGTTTTCTGTAAAGTTTCACATCCATCCAGCCCAGACTCATTCTTATCCAATGTGATGTTGCCAAGATTACAAACTCATAGTCTTTTAGCATCCGTCATTATTTATTCTACTTTTGTAAATCGAGCACTCCTCATTCTGATTCATTCATTCCTCCCTGCTGGTTTTTGCTCTGAAAGATTTTATGAAATGTGACTATTTTCTCTTTACAATAAACTTTATATGGAAAACCAAAAACCTCCCAGACAAGTTGTCACTTTTAAAAATGAACACTGTCATGACAGATTGACAGGAGTGTCTGACAGAAAGAAAAAAAATGTGTGTTCATCAGGATCGACTGCAATGCAAAAAAAATATGACAGGATTGAATTCATGACGTGTAGCTGATTTGAACATGTGTAAAAATCTTTAAAGGATCATTAATCATGCTGCAGAGTGTATATAAATTCTAGACTGATTACAGTCAATATTGAATACAACGCCCCCTAGTGGTACATTCAATTAACACTGCTCTTTGGTTGGGAAAGGTGCATTATTTAAGCAATAAAACTTAATTATAACACTAAATGCAAAGCTTTCGCTTAAGGAGAGTCAGCTGTGATTTCTCAGGAATAATTCTGTCTCTTATTTTTAAAAAGTAAATTTGCAAAATTCACTGAAACACTTCAGGAGCTCATGTGGAACAACTCTTTATCCAGCAAATGCAAATTTGGAATAAAAAAAAAATATTTAAAATCTATGTTTTATCATGTTTCATACCCCATCTACAAGAATAGAAAGTGTTATTTAGAGGCAGCTTAATCTTCCAGACTTCCTCCCTCTGTTTTACAGAATGGGTTTGTCAGGCCACTTATTTCCTCCTCATTAACTCTTGTAAACTTTATCCCACTCTCTCCTGGGATTATGCTCATAATGATGGGGTGAAAGTGGCTTGTACCCCTATTGTTTGCCAATCATCCGTAACAAATAAGGGAAGAGGACAGAGGACAAAACTTTTCTTTGGCTTTAAGGGAAAAAGATGTGTATAACTTAATTGTTTCAATTAGCAATTCCTATTGTCTGCAACCCATGAAGGCTAATAATAGCCTTATCTTCTGTCCTGCTGTCCTAAATACATACTGTGGTGTGTTTGTGTTTGTTTGTTCTCATGAGAAAAAGAGGCATCAAAACTCACTAAATAGGCCTAAAGCTGCTTTTAATGATCCGTTGTCATCTGTATTAGGATGCTCATAAGATAGATATTGTGCGCCATCTGGTGGTACAAACTGGTTACTGTATAAGTGGACTCAACTTTAATGAGCACTGCAGTATAAATTTTCAAAACAAAATAATTCATGTGTGATAAAGAGGCCACTTGTGGTGTGCAAAGCATGATTAGACATCCACAATGCAGTTATCACAACATTAAATTTATTCAGTATCCTCAGCTCATGTAACATAACTTTTCATGTCAACCTGAAATTAAAGTGCAGTACTAAATGCATATTAAAATGACTGATTATAGAACCTTCTATTGGGTTTCCAGCATATACAACAACAAAAAAAAGTACAGTGAGTATATATGATTACAGGACGACGTTTGATCACTGAATTCGTCTTGCATTCAGGTGGAGTCCATGTCTTGCAGTTGCAAAGCCAGGTGAAGCAGGTCTGACATCTACAATGTAGTAAAGACATAGAGAAATATATGTAACCATGGCAACTCATTTCCAAAATGGCAACATAAATGTGTTAAAGGAGAAGATTCAATCTACAAACCGACCTCTCTTAGGTATTTGTCTTTGTCCTCTTCTCGCCAGCCGCTGCGCAGCCTGAGCAGCCTTTTGACAGTTTGTGGCATCGATTGTTTTTGGTTATTTTGTTGCACCAGAGCCTCCATCAGGCCCTCGTACCGGTCCAGCTCTGCAACCCCAGCTGAGTCTGAGAGTTCGAGGTAGTCACTGTTTGACTCCTGCAGTTCAGGCAAGCTCTCGATGCTCTTCTTTCCCATCAAATGACCTAGAAGGTTGGACATGATAGAATGCATCATTAACTGTCCTGTAATAAATCTGTTCAAGGATAAAACAATATTATGCTGGATTACAATCTGTTAAACTGTGACTAAGATCCACATTTCAACTACAGTGCAGCCTGGATGGTTTGAAAGCAATCTAATTAAATTGATTTAACATTTGTCTCACATTTAACCACTTTCTTATCTTTAGAAGTATTTTTTTCATAATCAGTTTAATTTGATAAACTACTATTGAGGTATTATAATTTTTCTTTTGTAAACCTTTCCTGCAGAAGTTTAAAAAATAAACTCGTCTAACTCTTGAAGAGCCAAAAATATAGGGGTTGACAGACATTTGCAGATCACTGCATTTTAAAATGATTTTGAATCAACTTTATAACTGTTATTTATAAGCAAATATTTGTTCAAAAAGTTATCCTACACATGCAGGAGCTCTAAATATGCTTAAAATATATATTAAAACTGATTGTATTTAATTAGCAAAAGAAAAAAGAAAAAATAAGCACAATGAATATTTACCAGTAAATCAAGTAATTGTTATAATAAATTAGAATATTAACAATCTTATATTATTTTACCATTAAGTTTCACTTACCTACTGCCCAGTGGTTGCCGCGTGGATACATTTTGCCAACAACAGCTGCAGGACTTTCTGAGCAATGCAACATGCAACATAATGTGGCCAGAATGATGAAAACCGGCCACACAGGTCTGCAAATCCATGAACAGCAAGTGCACACTCCGCCCATGTTACCAGAGGAAAAAACTGTCAGATCTAAACGAGCGCTTCTTCGATCCAGCGGTTGCAGTTAATCAGCCTGATTTAACTTCAGCAGATCTCCACCATAGTCGACTTTTATTGCTGTGAACCGAAATCTCAGAGGAGGGAGAAGCGCTCCAGCTGCAGACTTGTTGAAGTTACACTCCCGATGCCTTTGACAGAAATGACTTGTGATGAAAGTTCACTGCCCCTCCTGATACAGCTGTGCGTCAGCGGGTGTTTTTAAAAGTACCACGGTGGTGAAAGTGATGACAAATTATCATCTATAGCCTGTAATTATTAGGCTATAGATAGGATATTGCTCGCTATTGTTTGTCCAGAGATTGCAGGGTGATTGCAGGAGTTGTCAACGTCATTTGACGATGATGGATGGGACAGGAGTAATTGCTTTCGTCTCACCAAATGCGTGGTGGAAACTTGGCAATAGTCCAGATCTTTAAGTAAAGTAAAAAAATATTAAATTTAAAACATGCTTGAAGTGTTAATTATTATTGCAAAATAGAATAAAATATCAGGAGTGAAAGTACCCATCATGCAGTATGGCCCCTTTCAGCGTCTTTATTATAGGCCTCGTGCTATTGCATTATTATCACGAACTTGTACGTCAGAGGCACTGACATGTCGAAGCATGCTGAGTTAATTTATACCAGTACTAGATAGGCTAATCAATACATTGGACTAATCATAGGGTATATTTTAAAGGTTGAATCACAATCTAAAAAAAAAAAAAATCAGACACTACAGTTTTGAGATTAACTTAGTGGAATATTCAGTTAAACACTATTCTGAAATGTATAAATTGCATATATTCAATGCACAAGTGCCTTGAAATTGTACAAGAATAAGTTAGTTTAAGATTAAGCACTGAATAATTCTGGACTTACAAGAGAGTGTTTAAAAAAATCTAAATAATGAACCACAAAAAAATGTTTGTTTGCCTTTTTCACTCCATGCCTTCTTCTTTCTGTCAACATCTGGTTCCTACATTACCCACAATGCAGCTCAATGTTGTGGGAGAGTCAAGTGTGTTATACTAGCGGCTAATGTAACTAGAAGTTGTTATCTTAAAACAGAGATAAGGAGCCCTTGAGGACCCAAACTCCAACACAACATAATATTAGCCTTACGCCTTATGGGAAAACTATATATGTAGTCATGTTCCCCCTCAATATATGGTTATTTACAGAGGTGGCTTGGTCTTTAGGCTTATTTTCAGCAAGACTATTGTTTGCACCGTCCAATACCATTTACATTAACTGCTGTAAAGAGTCAGATTTCAGATTTTGGATAAAGTTTGATCAGGATTAGGTGAAGGGTGATATATATTCAGTTATCTTATGTTATATAATGAATTACATGACTGATGTATTAATCTGGTATCAACATTTTAATGTGTCATGTAAAATTAAAGTAATTAGATAACACAAGTATAAAGATGCATAAATAAAAGTCACACCCGCAGAAAAGAAGCCAATAAATCCTGGACACAATTGAAAAAGGCCTATAAAGCAGATTATTCTGAGACCTCAAAATTCACTTTTATGGAATCGTCTCCTTTATTGTAAATTTTGCCCTTTTTTTTGTAATTTCATTAACCTCTGTTGTGTTACAATTAAGATGTGTTGACTTTATGGACAAATTACGTGTTTTTTTAAACATGACCTTGTTTTTCAAACGGAGGGACACGTCAATAAAAAAAAAATCAACTATGATTGTGTAACAAGATGCCTTGAAAAACTATGATGGACATTTTTGCTTCAAACAACATTTGTCATTTACTCAGTTACAAGAATTTGACAGTACAGCATATGTTTCACTTATCAGTACAGTTTATTACAGTTTATTTATCCCTCTGGAAAAATCAACGGTGTGAATCAAGCAGTCCTCAGAAACAAAGCGCTTTTCTGTGTGAAATTCTCATACTTGACTGATCCCTTTCATGACAGTATTGACGGACATATTGCTGGAGGAAGAGAGTGGATGAGGACAGATAAGAAGTCCACGCAGGTAACTAACATTTTGCATTGAAAAGGTTGAAGGTTTCCCTGGCGTATTGCCGGATCAAACTCAACAAACAAATCCCACAGGAATATGAGTATCTTTGGCTCGTACCGCATCATATCCTCGTCCAAGGATGACCTTAACAAAACAGGATGAATCAAAGGGCAGGAACAGGAAGGACACTCAGAGCAATGCCATCTAAAATATTTGTCTGTTTGTTTTTTATGCAAGAGAACAAGATCCCTGGTATGATCACGAACTGAGAAAATGTCTTGATAAATCCACTAAATTTCAGGATTATTAACTAAACCACTAAAATAAAACATGGAAATAATTTATAAAACCTGGAAATAATTTATAGACATACTGGTAAAATATGAGCATGACACCCTAATGTGACAACAAGGAGAAATATTATTTATATGAATTAATATCTTGTACCATTAATAAAAATAAATGAATAAAACTTGTCAAATACTTCACAATTTAAGCAAGAACTTTGCGTTACAGCACATTTAGAAGCCTTTTTCAATCATTCACCCACTCCTTCATTAGTTCAGCTACAGTTATTTTCAACAGCTACTCATGTCTGATTACCAGGACTTGATAACCTACACCAGAAATCACTGAATGCATTTCAAGTCATACAATTAAAACAAAAGTGGTTGGTAATAAATTTTGAGTAAGTGTTAACTGACAGTGTCACGCAGTGAAAAGTGCTGGTTGACTACGTCATTCAACACTTTCCATGCGTAATCTGAAAATTATAAGTTTTGATTGAAAAAGGTCAACTGGGAGAGTTTAACAACATGTTTCATTTAGAAAAGTTCTTTCAATTATTCTTGTACATCAGCAACATGCTAAAAATTCCAATAAAAGTGTTAAAAGTAAACAAACTGAAAAACCTCAGTTTACCCTATATTTCATTTATTGGGGGTAGAAACAGCAGATGGCGCTGTTGAGTGAATTTAGAAGACAGCTTATGTTTTTTAATGAGGAGTCTTGTGATGTAAGAAGGATCAATAGCTTTGCATTCTTCTTTACATCTCTATTTATGCTTTACTATCAACATTATTAAATAATAATAGCATAAGTTATTGTAATTTTTCAATGAGTGGGTTAATTTAATACATTTAATGTCCAGCAAATTAAACAATGAGTGATCTCATGCCAAAAAAAATTGCATTTGAGATGTGAAAATAATGCTCTTTCTATTTTCTTTTCATATTATTCTTTCTATTCAAATGTCATATGCTTCATTAAGTGTTCTGATGGTGGTGTCATGAATGTAATAATACAGGCTTTATGAAAAGTAAAAGCCATTTCAGAAAGGCCTTTCAGTGGGAAAGTGTCAATTAAAAAAGGACAGAGTGCCATTGTGAGGTCTTTTGCTGTTTGTCATAGATTTGACTAAATCACTCTGGAGCTGTCCAATCACAGACCTCACGAGTTTTGCTGGGATGTAAAAAATATCAAGCTTCACTTCAATCTTGTTAGACATGAGACAAATAGTGAGAGTGAATATAAATTACTATTTCTATTGCTAGTAAATTGGTTGTTTTGACACAGAATGTGCAGCTATATTGGAAACAAATGGCTTGTTGTATCCATTTGACTAATTAAGTCAACTTCCAAATTGCATTTGTTTACAGAGGCAGGCGTAACCCTTTCATTTCATGCTCTCCTCATATGCATGCAAATATACCGGTGCATCATTTATCATATTTTTACATGTTTGTTTACAACTTTGAAATCTCCCATAGAATCTTAAATGAAGAGTGGATTTGATAATTGTTTGGCTGCACTGCATACATTTGCAATGATTAACACACTAGTGATGCAGCACAATTATAAGGTTTAAATTAGTGACTCTCAACCTGAGGATCTAAAACCCAAACAATCTTAGGATAAATCTGTGGAGTCACAAGATGATATAAGGGATAACAAATAAATAAATATACACTACTATTACGCAAATTTGTGTTTATTTGTGTGTTTTTCAGAATTTTTTCAAATACTTTGCCTTTTCCTTGTAAAAACTAAATAGTGCTTGTCTATACAAGAGCCAGTCACTTAAGATGAGCGGTTGCATTGATTTATTCTAAGGACATAATGAAAAAAGGTTTGCAATCTCTGGTTTAAACAGAGTTTGAAGAAAATTGAGAAAACACCCATTAAGGCCATGCCTTTATTTTGTAGCCTTTGTTTAAATGAGACATTGTGGAGGTAATATCATGATTACGCACTCATTGTAGAGCTAAAACAAATTTGACATTTTTGATCTGAACACTACTACTACTAAAACTGATCAACATTTACCAGGATATTCTACAATCATGGGATACAATTATGGGTATAAAAAAAGTTCTGTGCACAACAAAACAGCACTTTCCAAATGACATTTTCTGCTGTGCTTAAAAGGGTCTCAGTTAACCTTTCAAGCAATACGGCCTTACATGCGCATCTGTTGCAGGAAATTCTGGTAAACGAAATGGTAAGCTTACTGCAGCTCCTCTTTGCTGCTTGTGACTGACATGAATGGAGACAGCGTGACGTCATGTGACCATGTCTCTGTTTGGGGTGGGGAGCACAGCAACCTCAGCTTCCTCTCCTGCACTGAATCTGTCACATTGTAGAGAGGCAGGAACCACCATGAGGGCCTTTTATGATATATATATGCAATAATTCAACTGCCTCGCAGTGTATAAAATGCATCTGTGTTATGAATAAATCTGGCTTGATCCACCATGATGAGGGCTAATTAGTTTAGGCTGCAACATTTATGGCTGTCTTTGATAGGTCTGCCAGATGTATCAAGGACTAGCAGGCCAAAGAGAGACAGACCTATTCAGCTGAAAGCCTCTCTCTGCATTCTCCCAGGTAGGTTATGAAATACTTGATTTAATACTGTTTTTATCTGCCACACATACTGTAATGTGACTTTTTGACATTTTGATTGCGTGTGATGTGTTAACTCTGTGTCTGCACATGCTTAAACAAATAATTGATCATTAAAATCATGCTCATGTTTGCATTTGTGAATTAGCATAGATACAAGTTAACAATTTTTCACGAGAAGGCAGCAATGATGCCAGTAATACATGTGTTATGTCACATCCTTTTGGACTGAAAATTAACTCTCTTCTCCTACATTTATTTCTGCTTTGGATGTTTGTATTACGGTATTGTGCATATCATAAAAACAGGTAGCTGTATTGTTATCAAAGTTTCACTTTCATCTTTAACAGCAGAAAAGCAGGTGTAGCACTGGCTGACGCTGGCGTACACAGCAAACAAATAGGTAGCTAGGCCTAAACAGATGCTTTGGCTTCTTCTGCTGTATGTTACCAATGTATAATGTTATTGATCCTTGAAGGAACATGTGCAGGATTGAGACTTGTTTATCAGCAGGATCTCACACCTCTTGATCATGCAAAACACAGGCCTAAGATATGAACATAAGGTACATATTCAGGTCCTTATTATACTCCTCTCCTGTTCATTTCCTTTTCTTCCTTTCTATCTACCCCACCTCCCTCTGTATCCGTCTCCCTCTCTCTCTCTTCCTTTTCTGCACCAGCTGCTGCTGCTCCAGAGCCAGAGTGAAGAGTCCCCTCACCCCCCTGCACAGACAGAGACAAAAGGCCTGATTCGCCTGCTGAACACTGCCCCCTTTCTCCATCCATCCCTTCATGCACGGCCATAGTGGTGGAGGTGGTGGTGGTGGCGGGGGCTTCAGGAGAAAGCGAGGCCTGGACTGGGACTACAATCTAGGACTGACCCAGTGAAGGAGAGTGGGAAGAGGGGGAGGGGTGGAGGAGAAGGAGGAGGAGGAGGAGGAGGAGGATGGGGGCTGGAATGGTTGGGGCTGAGTAAAGGCAGGTGCTGAGGCCTCCACAGGAAGACTGTTTTTTCCTGAATATCCCTCAGAGTGGAAAAAAATCTGACACGGGTATGCCACATTTAACTCTATATATGCATGAACGTGCATGTTTATGTTTACGTGTGTCTCTGTGGCGGCTTGTGTGAGCAGGGGTGGCATGTGTTTGATGAAAATCTGAGGAGGAAGGTGCATGAGTAGCCTATGTTTGCCAATGTCAGACTGTGTGTGTTGAGTTTTTTACACTCTTGTCCCTATATCAGTGCTGAGTGTAATGGCTGCTGAGGGCTGCATAAAAGTTTGTGGTTATCAGAGAGAAAGCTGGGTGTGGAAGCACTGGGGGAAGAAACAGGCCAAGGTACCAGATTAAGTTTTACTTCCAGCATGGTTAACTAAATTTGCCTTTAGTCAATTTGCACATCATTTTACCTTTTCCCTTTTACATCTCATGCTTTGTTACATCATATGATTTTTTGCATTTTCTTTAGTTCTCATCTCTTAAAGTGACTGTTCTCACCCAAACATCATCTTTCTGTGCAGCTGTTTGTACATTTGAGGCCCATTTTTAATGGCATCTCCTTTCACCATGTTGCCATCCGTCTATAAAATATAAATGTTCTTGTTTTACTGAATCTAAATGATAGTATGCATGTAGTTTGGTGGAAAATGTTCCCAGTGTTTCCTGGGAGGTGGGCTCGCTGCTCCTGCCTGTGTGTTTCTGAGGCCGTACTGCAGCACAGGGCTTTATGTTGGCTGACCGGAACCAGCTGAAACCGGTTTTAGGCAGACGGAGGGCTGACGGGAACAATACCGTCTCTGTGCTCCACTGAAGGATAGAGATAGCCCAAGCTACTCCATGGCAGCCCTTCACAGATCAGATCAGCCACTGGCTACCATGGCACAGACCCTGCTGCTGGCTGTATGTCGGTGTGCTGTGCAGCGCAGCTCTGCTCAGAGCGAGGGGGGCAGGGAGATTTGGGAAGGGACGAGGGCAGGGGGACGTTGCTGGCTGGGAGTCTGTGAATCTGCAGCCTAGAGCCTACACACACACTCACACACCCATACAGGAGCATGATCTATGTGTCTGTTTGTATGTCTGTATGCTGCTAATGGTGCAAAGAATGACTAAGGAGGATCCTTACCAGGACCACCACCAATTACCAGATCCCTGGATGTAACCTGACCCTGTATCCTGGGCCTTTGCCTGGTTGGAAAGAAACAGGACTTCTTTTTTTTTTTTCCAGGCAGGGTGGGGTGGATGTCTTTTGTGGGTTAGTAGTGTTGTGACTGTGTTTGTTGCAGGATGGAAGGAAGGGAGGAAAGAAGGTTTGGCTAGTGGCTGGAGAGGGACGGAGAGGCAAGAGGGTGAGGAGTGGCTGATTCACTTGCATGTTTCCACCATTGTTATTTTACATTCACTTCACTGAGATTCTAGCCGTTTTCCACACAGTGTGTTTGGATTTCAGGTGGTAATGATGCATGTATATTAAACTGCTGTTGTTGAGAGGTGTTCTGCGTTGTGTGTCATTCTTTTTTTTTGACTGTCTTTAACCTTCATTTACTCTCTACGTCAGGCTGCTCATGGCTGTGACTAGCTCTTCCCTAAACCAGGCCTTTCTCTCTCTGCTGCAGCTTCACACAGCTCTGCAGCCATTTTTTTTTTCTACCACACTGCATTTCTCGCCTGCCCTCTCCCTCCATAACATTCCTCCCTCTCTCTGTCATTTTGTTTATGTTTACCTCACAAATTACAATCATTCCATCATCTGGATGGATTTGAGAATTTTTTCTATTTGAAAACCAAAGCCGAGGCTGAGTTGGCTGAGAGCTGGTTTGACTGCACGCACTGTACAAGCAGAGTAGCTCCATCCATGGCTGTGTCTTTTGTCGCCACCACCCATAATATATACAGACAGTGCCTTTCAGTCCCATCACAGTTTATTTGCTCACATTGAGAAAATATGTTCTGGTTTGTTTCTGCAGAGTTATTAGCTATTGAAGGCAAGTTTTTCCTTATGTTTGATGATACTGTATGAAACATTCTGCTTGCAGAATTTACTGACAAAAACATGTTTAATGTTTAACATTGGTTGTTTTTGATAAATAAACACGTGTGCCTTGATAAGTGATTATCTTTAAATCTTTACCACATCATATTATCAAAACCTTTTACTTGTCATCTTGTTCATGTAATTCATATTTTATTAACTCAAGAATGGTTTCCATGATTTATTAAATCCCAAATTCATCAGAGTGCCAGTCCACTGAAAGTACCAAAATTACAAGTACGTTAATCTCATGTATTGTTTTAATAACTTTAGCCAGATTTAATAGACTACAGATTATATTTTAGAAAACATTCAAACAAAATAACTTTCATGATGCAGGTCACTGCCTTTTTCCACGAACAGTTTTTCAAGAATACTAAGATGGACTTAATTTGTACATTGGTATGCTGTGTTTTTCTTTCTTTTTAATTTGTTTAATTATAGCAATCCTGAGCATGTAGTGATGGCAGAGGAAAATGTCTTGCTGATTACCTGCATTTACTATAATGTCATCAAAATGTCTCATCCACCCCCCAGGTGGATCAGCTTTCAGATGATCCACATCCTGCTGTTTCTCTCTGAAAACAATTCAATGAATTTACTCAATATAAGGACAAATGAGGCATAAAATAAGAATAACAGTACAAACTTATATGTGCTTGCTGTATGTCAGCAAGACTTGCAGTTTGATTTAAAGATGTAGGAAAAAAGAGCACTATGTGCAATCAGCTAGCACATACATAAAACATTAAGCACCAGAAAGCAATATTAAAGTCAATGTTATATGGCAATTTGGCTGTATCTTCCCCACAGACAATGAACAAGAAACTACTTCAAAGAACTTGAGCAAGGTCATCCTCTGTTATGTAATATCCATGTGTTCTTTTACTTTTGTGACATTTTCACTAATAAAATGAATGTTTTTGAACAGAAAAGTATTCTTCATCATACTGTAATTATTTATTGTCCATTCTCCCCAATATGTCATTGCTATGATAACCTGGGCGTGTAATTAATCCTGTCTCCAATGTTACCAGGATTACAAGCTAATGATTCTTCCTTTGTCTTGCATTAGATGTGAAAGTTAGACCATAATCAAACCTAGGGTTTGTCACTTCCTATTCTGTTACTGCATTAATCAGATACAAACATTAACTGACAACATACTACACTGCAAAATGTGATATGCCATATTGGAGATCTTACCATATGATTAGTAATAGTTTAGAAAACTTGTGAATACATCTTACATTACTAATTATTCTTCCATTTCATCTTTGTACTCAGGTGATCTTCTCATCAGAACAGGAGCAGGACCATGGGAGATATGAAGACGCCAGACTTCGATGACCTGCTAGCGGCCTTTGACATTCCTGATATGGTGGATCCTAAAGCTGCTATTGAATCCGGCCACCACGATGACCATGATGGAGAGCCCAAGCAACCCAGTGTTACAGTGACTACTAATGAAGACGAGGCCCACAATCCCTCAACAGGACATGATGTTGGCGTTAGTGTGATTGTCAAGAATATTCGAAACACAGACACTAGCGAACATGGCAGAACCACATCAGAGAAAGATGGGCATTTCCACTGCCATTCCCAGTCTCATTCCATTGGCATTGGCAATGGATTTCACAATGGCCTAGTTCCTGCACTGCACGCAGGTACTCATTACACCAAGAATGGATGGACAGCTTCAAGGGAGGAAGGACAGCCAGTTAATAATCAACCATCTACCTTCAATCAATTCAGCCCTATTTCCAGCGCCGAAGAGTTTGACGATGATGATAAAATTGAAGTAGATGACCCTTTGGACAGGAAGGAAGATCAATCATACTTTAGGTCCACTACTAAGAGAGATGACCAGAATTCCAAGCCCCCTGTATCCATGAACAATGTTAAGCCCAGAGCAAACAAAGACGAAAACATTGATCAGAAGAAGAACAACAATGGTACTCTGGCAAGTGCCAAGTCTAATGACCACACTCCATCGACTTTACCCCAAGAGGAACTCAAAGAAACTGTCCCCAAGTCTGAAGGTCAGTCGTGTAAGGAGGCTGGAGAGCCATCGGGGCTTATTAATGTGTCCAGTGTGTCTCAAGTCAAAGCCAAGTCTTCTGCAAAACTTTCATCTTGTATAGCAGCCATAGCAGCTTTAAGTGCCAAAAAGGCTAGTGCTACAGACTTAAGTGTTTTGGATTCTCCCACAAGACAGAAAGAATCTATCCAGATCAATGAAAATCCCAGAGATACAGAGAAGCTACATGAACAGGAGTCAGCCCTGGAGTTTGCAAAGAGGCTGCTAACAAGACAACCAGACAGCCCTTCTAGTGTCACCAGTGAGGGTAGCAGCAAAGGTTCCCTTGCTTCAAGCTCAGACACCACCCCAGTCATTCCAAAAGTCAGGATTAAAACAATCAAGACTTCATCTGGACAAATCAAACGTACTGTCACCCGAATTCCCCCAGGGTTTGATCCTGAGGATCAGAAAAAAGGAGAGAATAGCCCATCTATTGTGGCAACCACCAGTGCAATTTTCTCATCTCCCACAAGGCACTCTCTGCCAACCACAGTGGTAGCCACCACTGGAGGCCCTTCACTTGAAATAACAAAGCAAATGACTATTAAACCTGTGGCGACAGCTTTCCTGCCTGTCTCAGCAGTCAAGACAGCTGGTTCCCAAGTCATCAACCTAAAGCTAGCCAACAACACCACAGTAAAAGCAACAGTCATCCCTGCTGCATCAGTGCAAAGTGCAAGTAGTGCCATCCTGAAAGCTGCTAATGCCATCCAGCAACAGACTGTCATGGTACCTGCCTCCAGTCTGGCTAATGCCAAACTTGTGCCAAAAACAGTTCATCTTAGTAACCTCAATCTGCTGCCTCAGACTGTGTCCTCTGCTGTCTGTGATCTTCAACAGGTCCTATCCTCCTCTAAACAACCACAGCATCAACAATCAAATCAAGTCAAACAGAAGACAATTCTCGCAGGCCGAGCCTCAAAGAAAGTCTCTAGGGTTCAAGTGTTCACCAGCTCTCAAAGTTCTGTAGTGGACGCTTTCAATAAAGTCCTGAGTAGCATAAATCCTGTCCCTGTATATGTTCCAAATCTCTCTCCACCAACCTCAGCTTGTATCTCTCTACCCTCTCGTGGCTACAAGTGCCTGGAGTGTGGAGATTCATTTGCTCTTGAAAAGAGCCTGACACAGCACTATGAACGTCGCAGTGTGCGGATTGAGGTCACCTGTAACCACTGTGCCAAAAGTCTAGTGTTCTACAACAAATGTAGCCTCTTGTCTCATGCCAGAGGCCACAAGGACAAGGGGGTTGTCATGCAGTGCTCACATCTAATCCTTAAACCCATCCCTGCAGATCAGATGATAACTGCATTGTCCCCATCAAGTCCACCAAACATCACTGGCACCACCTCCACCTCCCAAACACAAGCACCCACTAGTCAAATCCCAGGGAGGGTCACTGGTGGCGGGTCACAACCTGCAGTGATTTCAGCTCCATGCAGTGCTGCCCTTGTGGCTGCTATGCCCTTGGAGGAAGATGCATCAAAGCTCTGCAGGCACAGCCTAAAGTGCTTGGAGTGCAGTGAACTGTTCCAGGATGACAGCGCACTAGCAATGCACTATCAACAGGCATCAGAGTCCAGTGAGCAGGTGTGCAAAGTACTCAATGAGCAATGTGTGAAGTGCTGCATCATATGGTTTAACTTTATTTAAAGCATATACATTTATAAATACAGTTGAGTGTGCAATAGAGTTGCAAGGTGTGCAGAGCTGCTTGTGACACTTCTTGCTTTAGATGCAGAAGTCACATTAATTTTTCTGTTGTCAGTGTTCATGACTCACAGGTGGAGCACCACTACAGCTTGGTACAAGTGCAATAGTACCATAGCTGTTAAAACATTAACAAAGGTAGAACATATCTGGTTCTTTCACAAATAAGGGTTAAGGTACAAGCTTGTGTATGTTTAAACTTTGAAGCAGAACTTAATCTGACTCCCAAGGTGCATTTCAGTATTAAACAACTAACCACAGTGTGACATATGCTTTTAAAGGTGGGCGGAAGGTAAAGAGTATTGTGTCAAGAAAAGGGACTTTACAGTTGCAGCTTAAATCATTAACTTATAAATTTGGGATACATTTTGGACTGATTTAGCAACTATGCTACCAATCCCAGAAACAATGCTTAAGCAAGTATTACCGGACATAACAGACCTATAATACTATGACATTACTTGGCAGGTTGCTGCTCTTTGGTTAAATTGAGCATATAATTTAAAAGAAATAAAACATTTACTGCTCTTTAGTTTTTTTAATGTAATTTTTTCAGTTCTCTAGCACACATAGACAACATTATTTTAATTATTTTATTTTTATTATTATAATTAGCAGACACTCCTAGATGTAAGAAAACATCTTTATAATTTAGTTGACCTAAATGAACTGTATTTTGAAAAATGGATAATAGTAGAGTGATAAGAAAAAAATTATAACCCCTCTTAACAATCCAAGGCCATGACACAGTGCAATTGATGATTTTTCTCTATCTCCTCTCTTCTATAGAAAACATGCACCATCTGCCAAATGCTTCTTCCAAATCAGTGTAGCTTTCTGTCACACCAGCGAATCCACCAGCACAAGTCTCCTTACATCTGCCCCGAGTGTGGTGCCAGCTGCCGTTCAGTCCATTTCCAGGCACATGTCACCAAGAACTGCCTGCATTACACCCGAAGAGTCGGCTATCGGTCAGTCTACTGCAGCCAAAATTAAGAGGTTTTTTTGAACAGTCAAATGTGACAGAATATAAATTAATAGTGTTTACCACTGAATAATGTTCTTTCTTCTTTGTAAGTGGCTGTAAGATTTTAGTGTCACTTGTCCTTGCTTTTCTTTCAAGATGCCACTGTCATTTCTAAAGATAGTTATTATTTCGTTAAACTTGCCCAAGACTGACAATCCTATTCCACTGAAAGTGATATTATTAAAATCAAGAGCAGAAAAACACACAGTCGTAATTTTTTATGGAGAGTCACACAAGATTCAAGCTATTAGAAATTAAAACTCAGGCTCTTACCAATTATACCTCAATTATGAGTCTGATCTATCAAAATGTTATTAAATTAAGATTTTGTCTAAAAGTTAAAATCTGAAATGTGTTGATAATGTCTTTGCAATCATGTCTGGTAATGATTTTTTCACTGCATATCATTAATGTGCAACAGCCTTACAAATGTGACAGGTGTTAATATAACACATGACACTGTATTCTCCTTTGTCTGTCTTGGCTATAATTTAAATTTCAGCAATGTTACAGATTTTTACTTTGAAATTCAAACCTGTGCTCAATGCACACAGAGTGAAAACAAGTGAAATTTACTGGTGTTTTTATGTATTAAAACATAATTGTTCTTCTTAAAGAACAGCTCAACATTAAGGGAAATTTGGTTATTCAGTTTCTTTCAGGAAAATAGACTGATGATACTAGTCTCATTTAAATTTAACTTTTGCAAACTTTTATTCCTTGTCCCTCCAGCTGTGTCCACTGCAGTGTGATCTTCGCTGATGTTGCAACTCTAAAATCCCACATACAGAGTACTCATTGTGAGGTCTTCTATAAATGTCCTCTCTGCCCCATGGCCTTCAAATCTGCACCTGGAACGCATTCGCATGCATACACACAGCATCCTGGAATGAAGGCAGGAGAGCCCAAGTAGGTCTTCAAATGCTGTAACTTCTATTTAACACACTGTGAACTATTATACTGAACTAAATACATTTTTTGTGTTGTGTATTCTGTTTAAGACAGAATTCTGCAAAGTATATTGCTTTTTTAAAGTGCAAATTTTGAAGTACACAGTTAAGTTTAATGAAATGTTAAATTAAATGTGATACATGCATATTCAAATTAAAATAGCAGATGGTAGGCTAAACACATAAGCTTTTACCTAAAATAATTGTTCACCACACACATACACATCAACACAGAGTAATATGAGCTAATACCCATGTCGAATTCATTTTCTCTACAGAAAATCTTCCTTGCTGCTTCATCAGTAGCAGGATTTGTGAGTTTTAGACATGGTGGCTTTTCTAGGTTTATTTTTTCCACGCGGCAACCTTTCACTGTCCAACAAGTTCCCCATCATCAGGCGTACTAATGTTACAGGTGCTTAGGAGCAGGTGCTCTTGTATTATTGGGTGGGGTTGGCACCAGTTTTATCTTAGACTTAAAGCTTAAAAGCACAGAAAACAATACATACTGAATTACACCATTTATTTTAATAAGATAAGATTTGTGTAAAAATACAGTCATACTGCAGGTGTTCTGTAACTGTGATTGAACGTTTAATAACATCATGTGACTATAAGAAAAAACAGCTGGAATTCACTTTCTCATTGCAACAAAAAAAAAAAAAATCATCTTTGTACAGTGAACTCCAAGTATTTTTTAAGCTTGTTTTTATTTCTGTCTTTCAGGGTTATCTATAAGTGTTCCATGTGTGATACGGTGTTCACTTTGCAGTCCCTGCTCTACACGCATTTCGACCAGCACGTCACCAATCACAAAGTCTCAGTGTTCAAATGCCCAGACTGCTCCATGCATTATGCACAGAAGCAGCTCATGCTGGATCATATCAAGGTGAGGTTAAGAGTAGCCATTAAGAATGCCTGATGATAAGAACCACTTTTATCTTAATCTGACGGTGCTTTTTTACATCTAATCAACTCTAAAGTCAAACCTCATGCTGTGACTTAATGAATACTTGTGGGACACAGCCTTGCTCTCTTTGTTTCAACTTCCAAGCAAGTTTCACTTACCAATTTTTCATCAGTTCTTAGTTTTACTTTCAATTTTAATTTGCATGCCTGGATTCTTTCCAGACCATCCATGGAACCCTTAAAACCATCGAGGGTCCACCAAACTTGGGCATCAACCTCCCTCTCAGCACAAAGCCCACCAACTCTAACAATACCAACAGCAACAGCTCTTCTAATAGTAATAACAAGGATGGAGGAACAATCAATGGTCAAGACAAAGGAGAAAAAATAGCTTCACTTTCACCACTAAAGAAAACAAACAGTAACTGCCCAGCAGAGTTGAAGAACCCAGCCAGCTCAGGATACACATGTGGAGACTGCAATGAGCTCTTCAGTTCCAGGGAGGTCTTTGTGGCCCACATGAGGCGCGAACATGGCAAGGTAAGTGTGTTTGAAGCCATTTGCATGAAGAAGTTTTCATTTTGTTGCAGGGTCATTTTCTGAGATTCTGTTTAGAGACAAAAATTTTGAGAGCTAATATAAGTTTGTCAGTGCTGGAAGAAGTAATCAGATCCTTCAGTAAAATTCACCAGCAAATTCAGCTGTCATAGCATCCTTTGTTACTCCAGCATAGAAAAATGCTCAGTGCTGGTTGACCCTGCAGGCAAGATCAAAACAGCCAGTGATGAATTAGAGGTAAAACTTGGCATGACATGATAATAACTTAAGTACCTTAAATTTCAACTTATGCACAGTAACTGATGTTGTAAGTTTAGCCCAAGAGTAAAATACGTGGTTTATAACCGCCCATATTTTAATGAATCACGCCTTCTTTTTACACCACAGATGCTGAAGAAACACCCATGTCGACAGTGTGACAAGTCCTTCAGCTCTTCCCACAGCCTATGTCGACACAACCGCCTCAAACACAAGGGACTGCGGAAGGTCTACACCTGTCCGTGAGTATACACACCAATTGTGTTATCACTGTGACAATAATAACCACTTGGTTGCCATTGGTGAACAACCGCTGTCATGACTGCAAGAAACCATGGTAGCCTGTCTGTAGGAAATGGTAAACAAAAGGCGCCCTCTGTTTTTTGTTGACTCATCCATTCACCCTGACCTCCTCCCTCTTTGTGGAATTTGTAGCTCTATGTGTGTACTTTCTCTCTCACTCCCAACATACAGACTTACCTCATATGACCAATGCCCTAATTTTCTTGGGAAGACAGTCTAGTTCTTACAGGAGGCAGAGGAGAAGGTGTTTGGTTTTGGAGTACCAGAGACTGATGAGGCAATTATCGATTAGCTGTCATACGCAGTCAGCACAGGCACAAACTGCGATGTGACAAATTTGATAAGGCTTGTGTTGGGCCAATGCAGCAGCTCCACTTACATACCTGAAGAGGTTTGGGGTGCACTTGGAAGTTTGCAAACTGTGTCACAAGAACTACACTCTACCTTGCTTGCATACAGTGTAATTCAATGCGGAAAGCTTATACTCTTAGGTTACTGTAAAAATGCAAGCTAACGCAAAAAAAAAAAGATAAAATGACTTTGTTCTTTTCTTGTACTTCGAAAGGCACTGTCCATCTCTCAGTCAGCCGTTCACTAAAAGAGTGCTGCTGGATCAGCACATTCAGTTGATGCATGGAGACAAAGACCCCGAGAGGAAGACTGTCAGCTCTAATAATAAAGAAGCTTCACCTGATAAGAAAACGGTACTGTGGCTCATATCAACACACAAACATTTATGAGAGGGAAATGCTCCTCTTAAAGTGACTTTCATGGTTCTCCTGTCAGTCCTAACTCAGTTTTAATCTCCTCTACAGACTCTCAGCCCAAAAAGGAAGCAAGAGGAGGACGAGGGGTCTCTAGGCTTGAACTCCAGGGCCTCCGACTCTCAGCCGTTGAAGAGGCTCAAGGTGAACATCCTTAAAGTTCACAAGTGTGCCGTCTGTGGCTTCACCACTGAAAACATCGCAGGTTTTCACGAGCACATTCCGCAGCACAAGTCCGATGGCTCGTCCCACCAGTGTCAGGAGTGCGGCTTGTGCTACACCTCCCACCGCTCGCTGGCCCGACATCTCTTCATTGTCCATCGGCTGAAGGAGCCGCAGGGTCTCGCCCGATACAACGGACGGGGAACGGACGATGACGAGAGTCAAAGAGAGAACCAGCTGGATGTTACAGATGAGAACAATGATGGGACACCAAATACCAAATGCAAAGTGTGCGGAAAGATGTTTGAAACGGAGGGAAACCTGAATACTCACATGAGGACACATGGGATGGCGTTTATAAAATCAAAGAGACTGAGTGCAGCTGAGAAGTGAGAGGGACAAACTTTTGAACCATTCCATCTAAAGCAAACATTGATGTTATGAACATCTTTGTTGAATTGTTGCAGACAACCTACAGTACCTCAGCTGGTTGTGGTTCTGCTACATTTATCTAATGTACATGTATGGTACTATAAAATGTATACACAAAAATATGTAACATATGTCAAAGTCACTTTATGTGTCTTTAAGTAAATGGAACAAGATAGTTTTTGTACACTCATAGATGTTTCTATAGGCCTTTAATAGATCTTTTTATAGAAGAGCTTTTTTATTTTAAACAGTTTCCATTTTCGTCTTCTCACTAGAAATAGATAGTGTATGAATATATTGTTGTAATGGGATTAATCCTCATTCAGTCAGTAGTGTTCAGAATTTTCTATGCTGCTAAAGTCCAATGAATGTCTGAAAGACAAATATATATATATATATAACACTTTAATGCCCCTACCTGAAGTCTCTAATTTCAACTTAAAAGTTGAGTAGAAGGTTTGTATCAAACATGCTTTATGTTTTAGGTATTTATTTCATAATCAATTAATATTTTGAGCAATCTTTAGCCTTGACAATACACCCCGACTCTGGCCCCCTTAAGCATATTGAAACTACTGATTCTGAAATCTTTATTTATTTTGAGCTGAAAGTTCATGAAATATCACAAGATTTCAGACAATCTGGCAATAAATAAAGCCTATTTTTCAACTGGACATCTATGTGGTCTCTTCAAGTTAGTATCATTTACATATTAAATGCATAAACAGCGAAAATTCAAGTTTAATGCTCCCTTTTTGTGGATGATTATGTCAAGCATTTAGTCTTTCAACAGTCTTTCGGAGACGTATGGGCCAAATTTGAATTTGCTTTTTAAAAAACATTTTTACAAGAATGTCAAACTTTTTTATCATTCCATGTATATATGGCAGCTCTTTGTGATTAAAACTCACTTAAAGATTATTTACCTGAATATTTAAATTATAAGGTACAAAGCACTTGCCTTTTATGTGACAGTAGTCCTCTTTACAGCATAATTCATCTGTTATTACAGCACAATAGGAGGAAAGCTGTAATGACCCAACATTTAATAACTCATGTCAGTAATATAATTTTCTGTCCTGTTTATTCATTTGTGGATCTTCAGTTTAATGTGAAATCGTCATGAATGTTTGTTTACAGGAAATTCACTGGGAAAAACATCTAAAGAAAAACTACGAATGTAGCCTTGGCAGTGAAAGTGAATTATTCATACAAGACAACCTGTTCAATTACATGAACTATAACTGACAGTTGTGAGATTGTTTTCCATTGCTTTCATTGTTCCAGGCATCTCCAAAAACTATCATTCAGCTTGGACATTAGATTTTGTACTCTGACAATAAGACTTAAACTGTCTTGCGCTGTTAAACTGCATGTGAGAAGCAGTCTGTGAAATGTTTGTTGATTAGAATGTGTTTTGCTGCTGCTGCTGTTTTTAGACATTTCTCTTGTGTATTAAGCCGTCATATGTGTCAATAAATGATGAAACCTGCTAGGGGCAAGAGCTGATGTCCACTGCACATGAGATATCAGCTCTTCTCCATGGAAATATATCAGAAATCCTTACTTAATTTTTCATACCCATGCTTGTGTATGGCTGTTTTGCTTCAAGGATCATTACAACTATAAAAGTAAAAGTCTAAACACTGGATTGCCATCTAAATGTCTTACAGTCCTTTGAACATTTTAATTCTTTTAACGGCAGCTGCAGATGATGAATAAGTACTAAATTATACCTAATTTTACATTAAATTCTTAATGCTAATGCTGTCCAATAAAAAAAACTGTTTACTCACTACCAATTTGATGGAGAAAATATGTTTTGGTGGAAACTTACTATTTTACAAAATCAAGTTCTCATCAGCAAGGGAATGTTTTAATGCTTATTTTTTATTTTGAAGATGAGCAAGTAGAGCAGTGACAGGAGGTCGATCACTTGCAAAGTCATAACAATGGAATAGCAGTGTGAGCACGGCATTTTCTTCTTAAGGAGAATAAAGAAACTGGGCAGAAGATTACTTTACGTTTAACCAGCAAACCGTTAGTTAGACAGATTTTAAAGTATAACACAATCTAAAATTTAGATCTACTGACTTGGACAGACATTTTAGGGACTAAAATAGGTGGTATGGGGTTGCTGCTTTGCAAATTTATTATGTCCTCTCTTAAGCGTTAGCACAAAAACTACACACATTGCTGCATCATGGTAAATTTGTGTCAACTGGTTTCACCACTGTTGGCTGTGGGTAGAAGCACTTTATGAAGGTTTTTAGGACAAGATCACCCTCTAGTGGTCATTGACTGTTAAGTGTATTAACCAGATTGTCAGTGGTGTTTCCTCTGCCCTAATTTAGCATCAGATATGGGCTCCTTTGGTAAAAAAAAAAAAACTCAGTAGGGAAATCTATTTTAGTGTATGAAAATGTGTAGCTGAGGTTTACCAATTATTCTCTTTCAGAAGAGATTACAAGCAATTCCTCGTCAGCCTGATACTATTCTCAAACATCTCTAGATCCAGCGGTAGTGGTGGGACTACAACCGCAACACTGACTTGTACCAATATGAGACTCACTCTCTAATCAAGTTGATCCTGTGTAGTGACATCCTGCATCTTTTTTGTCTGCCTCTCATCCTCATGTAACCAAATCCCGTTTACACCTAACATAGAAAACCAGATGAGGACAACCTGCGGTTGCTAAAGCTGTTTTTCAATCCATCCCATGCAAGATTAATTTCACGCTACCTTTTTGATGATGATGTGTCCCTCTCCTATGTCACTTAAAAACATCCACTAAATAGATGCATTCAGTCCTGAAAATGGCCTTGGGTTGGGTGGTGTTTCTTCTGTGTGCTGGGTTTAGTGTAGCGCTGGAAAATATGCAGGCCTTAACAGTGTCTCAAAGATGTATGGAGGATACTGAAACTTTCCTCTGGGAAATTAACCAGAAAAAGCCAAATGAATATGCAGTTCTCAGTAAGTATTGCACAGCCCAATGTCTTTTTTTTTTTTTTTTAGCTATTTTCATATTTTAAATTTCTTCTCCTTTGAAATAGATTTTAATATTATAACTTTTCAATGGTTGCCTATTATTGTCTTTCTTATTTTGTAAAGCATTTTAAGTAGTATATTTTACAATAAAGGAGATAACCAAATAAAGTATGATATTTTTATTAAAATTATGATGCTGCACAACTTAAAAATAAGACAGGACTTGAATTCTCACAAGAAACTTGCAGACTTTCGCCTCAAGCTTATTAACAATCTGTACAAAGCTCAATCTGCCAAACAAGTATCCAAATACGAGAGATAGAGGAAGTTTATGTCACAAAATAATCAGAGGGTGCATGTGACTTACGGTATTTTCGATGATGATGATGATGATGAAGTAGTCCATTTCCATGTAAACTTAATGCCTTTTAACTTTTTGCCCATATAATTGTTTTCGACAACCCCCTCTACTCAACTAGCTGCCGGCTTACTTGTATCGTAAAATACACGGTTGCTAGCAACACTGAAAAACAAACTAACTTTTGATTAATTTAAACATCAACTCTGTATATTTTGTTGTGAGGCCAAAGTATGACTAACTACAGCTCTTACATTTAAGTTTCTTTAAAAGAAAGCTGTCTGTTAACAGTTTAAAGTGGCATCTATTGGTCACATTTGGTTGCAACTTAGCTAAAACTCAAATTAACGTTATGTCAACAGCAACACCTGTCTGTCCTCCGGTAAGGATGCAACGCCGTTTTTGACCACACTAGCTGGCTGTCATTGATAAGGCTTAAAAATCAGGGGGGCGCTGTTTCGCTCGATGTAAGCAACGACTTAAACAATGTGAGAGACAAAGAAAAAAGCTGAAAATTATGTGAGGAAAAAAAGGAAAAAATATATTTTTATTAAAATTACGTTATCGATAGATCAATTGAATAATTTCTAACTTTTTTTATCAGAAAAAAAAGTATTTCCATGGTTAAAAATCAAAGATTTATTTGTTCAAATACCTAAGCTCTAATTACTTTTTGTACAATCACAGGCAATCATAAATAGCGCATCTCATATGTTTTATTAGAAGAATTTAGTCTCTCTTTTGATCTTTTTGTTCTAAGTTGTTGCATCTGTGTTGTTTGGTGGTGCTTGTTTGCATGTCAGTGTATGATGCATTTGGAAAGATGGGTAGCAACGTTGAAGGAGGTAATATCAACCAGCCTGGCTTGCTACAGCAGTGCCGCTCAGCCAAAGGTCCCATTTTCTCTGGACAGTACTGCCAGGTGTTCCTTAAGCAGGTATTGACCAAAAGAAAATAATAATTACAAAAGACAAAATCAGTTATTGGTTGGCGATAAGATGACAAAGATTTGATTTATGAACAAAGTGTTTTTTACTGTCGCAGGGAACAGTCCAGTACTTTGTGGGCATTTGTGTTCCTGACTCCTGTGAGGAAGAGGAGGTGCAAACGCTGGTGCTGCACGGTCAGTTATTATAAAATCTGGATTTTCTGGATTTATTGTAATATCATTTGGTCATTCAAATACTTGCTTTATGCTTCATTTGTGACTTGTTTCACCATTGTAACAGAGAAATTGCGCTTTGGTCAGATGTCCCTCATTCCTCCTTTACCTTCCATCCTGGTCAATCAGTCCACTCAGGAGTTGATCATGACCCACTGTATGCCCAACGGCATTTCCCCTGATGCATCAGATGTCACCTGCCTGTCAGTAAATGATTGTACTTCTTCTTTTTTAACATTATCTGCCGTTTTAACTGCATATGTAATCATTTTAAACTGATTTGGAGAAGGATCTTTTTGCTTGTACCACACTTAATTTCAGGACTACACTCGGTTTTTGTTTTACTGTAAAACAAAGGAACACGGTTGAGTCTTCACCTAACACAAGTTTCTTTTCCTTCAGATTTGTGTGTTGTTTGATGGTAGCGATCCCTCTTGCGGCTACCCTGTTTACAGCTATAGTAAGATGGCAGCGAAACAGAGAGGTCAGTCCAACAGCAGAGTCTTCCTGTTTAGACACCGGCACCAACCGTTATGGGACCCTGAAGACCAACAGCTCCTCCTGTAGCAAAGCAAATAGCAGCACTTTGGAGGAAAATAGAAATAGTAAGTACAATGAATTTTGGGTGAGTACAAGATTTCCTGAAAATACTTATTGCATGATGCTTACCTTTTAATTTAAAGATTGACTACAGAGGAGTAAATGTTATTGATAAGTGCTGATTGTGTTTAAATTGCTTTATTGAATATTGTTTTTTACAGATGGCACCAGCCACACTGCACTGTGTTTTCCTCAAGGCTGTATGCATCGTTGCCTACAGCAGCTCTCTCTGCAGTCTACCAGTCAGGGGGTCTTAAGCACCTCCTCAACCATCCCAGGAGGAGGCTACTCCTCTTTGAATGGCATCCGTGTTCTCAGCCTGTTATGGATCATATGTGGACACTCCGCACAGTTCCCTGTAATAAACAACCTGGGTATATGAAAAGATTCAATTTTTTTTAGTCTACAAGTCATCCAGTTACTTTTTCATGTTCTTATACAGCATTGTCTCTTGCAGATAACTACAGAAACTGGAGAAAAATAGTTGAAAGTAGCCCTCTGTATGTGCTGACCATCAGTGGACCTGTTTTTCTGGCCGTGGACACCTTTTTACTGCTGGGGTGAGACTAAGACACATAAGGCTTAAAATAGTGGTTACTTTTTGTGTCTAACAAAAAAGAGCTCTATTATGAGTTGCCAATTTCAGTGGTTTTTGAAGCAGCTCTTGTATTATAGGGGTCTGCTTAGTGCAAGAACTCTGCTGGGCTCCATTGACAGAGCTGAAGACAAACTGAGCCCCAGTTTGGTGGTCAACTACCTCTTCAAGAGGGTTAAAAGGTACTCCAGTTCATCAAGGAAGTCATGATTATCTAGTAAGGTCACTATGCCCTTTTTGGGCAATGAAAAGGACTAAGATACCAGTTGTGTCTAAACCAGTAATGTAAGTGTGTGTTTACTGTCTCTCTGCAGGATTCAACCACTGCACCTGTTTATCATGTGTCTAACTATTGGACTTATCTCTGTGGTCAAGTGGGGACCCTACTGGTTTCCACTAATAGATTCAATGATGGATTGTAAGACTTACTGGTGGGCTAACATACTCCTGATAAGCAATCTCCTGCCAGTCCATGAGATAGTAAGTTTAAGTGGCGAGTTGGACTCATTTACAGAAGCTCCAAGTCTATTTTGACACATTTTTCTGACTTCCTTTTCTCTCCTCAGTGTATCCCATGGACATGGTACCTGTCTCTGGACTTCCAGTGTTATGCCACCACTCCTATCTTGGTCTATTTTTACAGACTGTATGTCCTTTTAAATGTCCCTTTAAAAAAGGCAGCAAAATTTCAGTCTTTTACTTTTGAAGAATACATTTTACAATCACAGCTACTAACATAGTAATTTCACACCATAACAGTTCTCTTTTTGTAATCCTAATTTTTCTGTTTATCAGAAACAGATGTGTGTTTGTCATTATTGTTGGAGGCCTCCTGCTGATGACCACTGTGACCAGTGCTGTTGTTACTGCGCTCCAGCAGCTGCCAGTCTTCCAGCCCTCTACACTGTAAGACTTAGTGATGTTTATCTAAAACTAATGCACCAATATTCAGTGTAAAAGATATTAAAGGGGAACTAACCATCCAAACTGTTTTTTAAACTTAAGAAAAAAGTCTTTATTTTTTTCTTTATTTTACAGCACATCTGAAAATTATGTCTTGAGTTACTATGTAAAGCCCTACACAAGATACGGGCCATTTTTAATAGGGATCCTGACTGGAATATACTTGACAACAAAGAAAGATCAGCTGTTAAAGCAAAAGGTGAGAGCATCTGATTATCTGCCTCAACCTCTAAGCACAGATTATTCTTTTGGTAGAAATCTGAACACATCTCCTGCTCTTCTGTGTCAATAATAAAGCCAAACAAACTCAGTAGACATACATGCAAGCTTCTTCTCACTCATGTGCTTATCTGTGTATTGCTGTTTCTTCAGTGGCAGGCAGCATTTGGTTGGTTCTGCTGTCTGTCACTCTTGGCCATGTTGATCGGGTTTGCCTACATCCTTAAAGAGACCCCTGCCCATCCATCGGTGCCACACGCCCTCTACCAGGGGCTACACAGACCACTGTGGGCTCTGGCCGTGACCTGGATCATCCTGGCCTGTGAGGAAGGTTATGGAGGTAAAATGAGAGCAGGAATGTTTCATCTCCAAATATTTAGAAAAAGACAAAATATATATACATATAAATATATATTTTTTAATATTGATCTTAAGAAACATTTCAATATTTTCTTCAGCATAAAACTGATCTACTTGATCACGACAATGAGCATATGGGCCTGTATAAGGATTGACTGGTTTTTGGAGTCAGCCCCAAGTGGCCATTTGAGGAACTGCTACTTTTGGCATTTCAGTTTTTCAGCCCTGCAGATTGAAAAGCAAACTTTAACACAGGGAGGCAGAAATATGTATTTTAAACACGTATAATGTATGTTCTTCTCTCTTTCTCCAGGTTTCATCGAAAGCCTTTTGTCACTGAGTTTCTGGGTTCCTCTGTCCAACATTAGCTTTGCCTGCTATCTGATGCATCCTGTTTTTATCATTATCTATATTGGCTTACAAGAAACACCCATCCACTACACAGACATCAACTTTGTAAGTATCTCAGACAGCACATTTCACTAGTATAATCCAACCTGACACTGAGATACTTCAGAATTTATCATGATTTTTTCCTCCTCTCCATTGAAACTGAATTTATTGTATATCTCCCCTTCTCTTTAGATGTACCTGTTTTTTGGCCATGTGGTGCTCACACTAGTGGTGAGCTATGTGTTAACTGTGCTGATTGAGAAGCCTTACCTCCATCTGAAATTGTGCAGTAAATAAAGAAAAGTCAGGAGGTAAAATATGTATCCAGTCAACATCCTAAAACATGAATTCTGTTTGTTTGTTTGCGCCTCGTAAGCTATAAAAATGCTCCTGTTAAACGCTGCTGTTGTAGATAAGAAACCTGTTTGTTTTATTTTAGAAAAAAAAGATATAAGTTTTTAAGAATACATTTCACATTTTCTGGACCAAAATGTCAATTTTTTGTGTAGAAAAAGATATTATCAAGTATTTGTTGTACAGTTGTAAAGCTGTTTCTCTACAAATCAACTGGAAATTAATATAGAAGGATGATACTGAAAATTACAAGGGGAGTGAGACTGGCTTCCTTGTGACTCAAAGTTTCCCTGCCATCTTTTCCAGTCCATTAGCTTTGGTGTAAGACAACACACATATAACTTAGGCCATAATTTCATTGCACTTCCTCTGGCAGTGAGTCAGAATTTATAAGTGATAGTGACTCAGCTGATGAGGCCATAACAAAGGTTTTCAATTTCTTATGACGCAAAAACGCTCAGCTACGTTTCCATCCTAGCACTTAAGTTATGCAGAGCATGTGCTCCAGTGTGCGTTGTAATAGGTTGACTAATCCTCGGTGGACAGTCTCAAAGAAATACCTCCACCCTTCTGTCACTGCTTATCTCTTTCATGTTGTCATTTTCACTGAAATAAAGTCATAAAACTGGCATAGTGGAGCACCATTGAAGTAAATTGCTGCCGAGGGGCCTAAAAGATGTGACAATATGTGTCTAGATTGCCTCTTCCTTGATGGAGATTAAACAGAATATGATTTCTCTCCAAATCTTTGTCTTCAAAGTTCAGTGATCTAACAGCAATGTCAAATTTGGTGTGCTATTTCTTTCACAGCACTCTGGCATAGTGAAGATGTGTCTCATAAATCATTTGTCTGCTATGGCATTCATGCCTTAATGCGTTCTGGAAAAGCATCCTTTAGCTGATTCCCTCACACACACAAACAAAACGTGGTTGTGACGCACACCTCTTACATGTGCAGTGACCATTTTTCCACCTGGTGCTGTCTGGGAGGTTTAAGGAAGGAGGCCAGACGCCAGACTGAGGGAGACTGTGCAACAACATGGTGTAAAAATATATCTTGCTTTGGTAAGATGACACTTCCCTCACTATGACTACAAGCCACGTCCCTTGCCGAACCCCACAACAACATGCTCAAGATGGTGTAACATGTTGGGGACTCAGCTTCGGTTGCTTTTTTTGGAGAATAAAAAAAATTAGTTTGCATAATGCTGAAAAGTACTGAGCTTTACTGAGATTCTCTTATATTAGTACTGCTGTCTGAAATTTTAAATTGCATAATTCCTTAGTCACAAGGGGTGATTGATAAGTTTGTGGTAGAAGTTAGAAGGAGATGAGTTACACAGCTCTTGTTACATGCACAAGCAGCTCAAATCTTTCAGTGGTTATGCAGAAAAGTTAAAACAAATGGCCTATTTAGTTTTTTTTGTCACATAATTGAAATTTGCAAGTCAGCATTATCTGAAAAAATGGAAAAATCAACTTTAAAATACAAATAAACACACAAAAACATGCACATGTATTAATAGTCCAATAATATTCCCTCTGTTGCTCAGTAGATTTACAATGCGGCACAAGAATAGGCGTTACATAACAGCAGAAGAAGAGCAAAAGGACGTGACATCATTATAATGGTTTGAGTCTCATCCTCCTCCGTTTATTGTATTTGTAAACCGTTTGTAGTGTGTATGTGGGTTTGTGTGAGTGAAGAGGAGGTTCATGCATAAAAAAAAAAGTTTGCCATACACACTGACCACATACACAAGCTTACAATAATGGCTTTACACTGAGCTTTGCTAAAGTGGGTAGATGTGTGTGTGTGTGTGTGTGTGTGTGTTCTCAGAGAAATAATCACTAAACGTACTCATAAAAAGTCTATTTTGTCTCTTTATTTGGTTGAAAGATCTGACCTGAGATGTTGTTCTATTGAAGGGCCACTGCTGTTAAACCCCTATTTACAATGTGATGATTTAAAAGCAGCAAAAGTATCCACTCCCATCACCTGTCGCAGGAGCCGTTATGTAAGAGCCATTTATTACTCTCTGTTATGAAACTGTCCTTCCTGGGCATTATTAAACAGCATTTAATGAACAAAGATGTACAGAGAGACAAACAACAATGATTGATCCAACCAAAACAAGATGCAATCTCAAGTTTTCTTATGTGTAATTTGTTTTTAATTAAGTGTCAAATGCAGACTCAGGAAAAATTAATGCTGCGATGTTGTTTTAATAATAATCTGTGGAGGCCTGTTGATTGTTTGGTCTTGGGGAAACATAAAAAAATAGTGTGAAGTTTCATATACAGGAGCTTTATAGCTACAGACTCCCTTAGATAATTAAACAGATTGTCCAGGACATAAAGTTTTATACAAAAGGTTCCTACAGTGACTGTCGCTCGTTTATTATGTCAACCACTGTGGACACCTGAACAGCCTCCGATCTTTCAAGGTTTGGAGTCAAGTTTGTGGCTCTGAAACACAAAGAAATATGTCAACATTTTGTAAATTGTGCTCATTTGCTTTTTTTAAAAGAGTTAGACAAAAAATATTAATGCCACCCTTTATATCTGTCTGTTCAACGTGTGGCTGCAGCTAGCAGATGATTAGCTTCGCTTAGCATTTAGCCTGGTAACAGGGAAAAACAGCTAGTTGTAGCTCTGTTCACCTATACAAATTTCTAAATCTCATAAAGTAACATGTTATATCTCGCTTCCTACAGTTAAGTGCTCAACATTGGCAGATGTTTTTCTCCTCAAACAGAAACAGGCCAGCTGTTTTCCTGCTTTCTGACTTTATGCTAAGTTAAACCAACCACCTCTTGACTGCAGCCTCGCAATGAGCCAACAGACACGAGAGTGTTTTTTTAGTTTTAGCGCACATTGAACTTTACTGGACAAGAGCTAAGACTGACATTTTTTACACAAAATTATAATTTAAAAACCTAGTTTCTATGAGCCCATAATAACATCCAGAGCACTAATGTGCTCTATTAATTTACTTCATTGTCTATCCTAACTCTGTGTCTAGTTGGGGTAAAATTATCATCTAAACCTTAAGTATTACTTAAATGTCTTATTATTTATTTTTACTGGAATCATCAAAAAACTTCATTTGATTTCTATAAAAACTCTGAGTCTTAATCAGTCTGTAAAGTAGGCCATCACTCAAACAGCTTGTAAATATAGATATCCCGTGTTAAATGTTCAAGATCGGCACATGTCCACAATATCAGGTAACTGACTTTGTACTTGCGGGGGACAACAGCTAAAAATAGACTCAAACCCCAAGACCGTCGGCTCTGCCTGAGCTCATACTGAAGTCCTACATCATAGGTCTAAAACCTCAACTACACGGCTATGAAAAGGTACGTACAACATGCATGTCCGAAAATCCCCTTGACAGGCAATTACAGCTGTTTTTAAAGCTACTTTTATCAAGTGAGATTTAGCTGTTAGGTAACTGCTCAGACATTTTGTTTGTGTCTTTCTCTGGGAATGATGTTTGTTGTCAATTACAAATACACTGCTTCAGCTGTTACAACACTGCTGATGGGCTAACACACACACACTGCTATACGAAATGATACATAATACACTTTGTGAAGCATCAGAATAATCCTTAATACTGAATTACCAGTGTAATGACCTTTGGTTAATATTACTGTAGTTTGCAGCCTGCTAATTTGCAGATGTCAGTGTGGACAAAATCTCACATTTTGAAGAAGATTTTGTTGTTATTTTCAAAACAGTTCCCAGATTTACTTGAGCTCAAATCCATAAGTTGTTCGTATAGAAGCTTTAAAGATGCAACAGGCTCTTGGGGTGTTGTGTGACCAAGGGATGGATCTATTTTGGCACAGACAGTAAATATTATATCAAATTACACTTTCTTGCTCTCAGTCATACATGCGCTGACATGTTTATTGTTTTTTTTTTATGTCAGTACAGAAGAAGCCCTATCTAATGTGCTAATCAACCGTACCAGCAAGATTGATTTCAGTTCAATTAAAAACTTCAAAGTGCCTCTAAAAGTAGGTTACTACCCTCATGTAAGGACTATTATTGGGCACATGACAGTCAAATCTAATCACAGAGTCAGCACACTGCATGTGTAATCTTAAACAGTGTTATGATCATTCAAAACAGGCTGCTTTTAACTAATGTACACAAACACTTTGCATTAAAACATTTCTTTCTTTCTGAAACATTATTTCAGTGATATTTAGCTGGAAAACTAGCATTTTGTTGGGGTTTTCGTGTGTCTTGTAAAATTTGTTTATATGTGAGTTGTTTGTCAATGGGCCTTCCAGTTGTGATCTATATTCTATAGTAAACATTTCAGGTTGAGTGGAAAGCTAGGTGTCCTTCACTGCAGCAGGAATCTGACAAATGCAGGTCATGGGTTAAGATGAGCTGGTATTTTTCCAGTGTCTATGCCACCAGTTCCTCTTCTGCAATCTTATATATCAGAGTACATATTTTGAAGCCTCCCATTTCAACACTACATGCCGGGTCTCTACACTCAGGCCTGTCAGGTAGGGGGCAATACAGGCAAATTTTGGGGGATAGCTGTAGTTTTTTTTTTTTTTATTGGGTTATATGAGATATAATCAGTGTATTACTCACAGTAGATAGCAATCAACATGCCCCCACTTTCAAGCGGCAGTCGCACTGATGTTGGAAACTAAGAATTGAACTGCTGTTATATTCATCTTTGCTCTCTTGAAAACCACCAGACTCCCTTGATAAAAACAGCGATTTTATGAGGCAGAACATGGGAGTTGCTGGTCTTCTGCTGCCTTGATTGGTTAGTTTATATGTTAATGGGTGACACAAGTGGTTAGTTTGGATTAACTGAAGTCAAACATTCAGGAAAATAAACTGTCTGATCAAGGCATTGGTGGACCATCAACTCCTGTGTTCTGACAGATTAAATTGCTGCTTTTGTCAAAGAAGTCTGGTGGCTGTAGAGAACCTTATAGAAAAGGGCCATCTGATGGCAAAACATATATAAAATATTCTAAGGCACACTGTTTTTTTTAAAAAACAAGGCAATTGAAATTGAGATTGAGATTTGAAATTGTAGTCCAAACAGGTTACAACAGAACCACAGCACACAAGACATTTTTATCAGCCACAAGGAAACAACAACAGGAAGGCTTCCTGTTGATAAGGTTGAAAAGGTTAAGTGTCCTTTAAAAGCCTCAGAAATAGATGCAACCATCCATTTAAAAAGGCATTTCCTGAAGCCAAGATAAACAGCTAGAGGGAGATAGTGGGCCTTGCTTAAAATACTTCACATGTAGGAGGGAAATACACACGAGAGATCTGAGATTATTTGACCTGCTTTTCTGCTTTTGCTGTGATATTTTGCTCTAGTAATATGATCCTTCACATTGCAGGTACTGAATCTAAAAACTTAATCATCCAGGGACTCAGGGAAGGAAATGATGCCACAGAAGCCAAGCAATGTGTGCACAGATCTTTATGCCATTCATGCCAAAACTTGGCCTGATATTGCTGCTTGACAGCCGGAGTCTCACTTCCGACAACATCCCAGAGCAGCACAACTAGAAATCCCAATGGATCTGTCAAAGCTTCGCACGGATGACCAGACACGGTCACCAGCAGCTCTTACAGACAGTCCAACTCAGGATTTACAATCTATGTCTCTTCTTCAAAGTCACACGGAAAATATACAACCTGCATATGAGGCAGGAACAGAGACTGTGTCAGATCTCTCAGACTCTGCTGACAAATCAAATGAGGATTTATTAAATGTATCCAAAAGCCTCTCTCTAGAGAAATGCACTGACTCAGACTGTTTAAAACCTCTGTCTTCTAGCTATAATATGTCAGGGTGTCTGGCGCTGTGTCCTGAGCCAGCACCACAGGACGATGAAATCAGGGTTTGTAGCTATTTTGGCTCATCAGAACCTGTGTTACCTCTTTTACCTCCCCTTTCTAGTGACCTTATTTCCCCCTTGTCTGGATCTTTTTCTGACTTTTCTGTTAAAGAACAACAACCCTCCTTTTCTCTCCCACATGGAAATAGCACACCTCAACCTTTCAGGGTCATGGCATCTACTTCTGAAGGTTTTATGGAGCCGTTGGTCACTGTGCCTCTCTCCAGCCACAGCTTAAGCTCTGACCACAGTCACGCCACCTCTCTAATAAGGTCATTATCACAGTCAGACAGTTTAGAGAGTGATACAGATCTAACACTTGTGTCAGACCTTTATATCTTTGAAAGTGAGACAGGGGACTTCGTCCTGAGCCGCAATGTTGATCCAGTGGAGAGTAAATGTCCTGAATACCTGCCGTTATCACAAACAGAAGGTCAAAAGGTAAACCCTGATTGTGATTCATACGCCCTAATGTGTGATCCAAAAACTATAGTGACACAATGTCATCACGGCTCTGGTGAGGAGCGAGTTATGCTGGACTATGAATCTGATGTGAGCCAACACACGAGGCTAAAACCACCTGCTGTGGATGCCGATGAGGCATGTTTGCTGTCAGTAAATGATGCGAGACAAGAGAAAGCGGAGGTCACCGACTCAACCCCCCAACCTAATCGTAGTGACAGCCCCATTGAACTGTGGCAGGACGCGTGCCAGTATCTGGCAGGTGAGGATACAGAAGAAAGGGATGTTTTCGTCAAGACAGGTCATTCTGTGACGCAAGGAGGGCTCACGGCCACCGGTGACTTGCCTTTTCCTACAGGAGAGACACATGTGTCAGGTTACAACTCAGATAGAAGTGAAGCGATTGGCTGGTCCGGCTATGACACTGGAGGTTGGGGGCCACCAGTTGAGAGGTGGTCTTCAGTGGACAGCTGGGCAAGCGCACTCTCAGACTGGTCTGGGATCATCTCGGCTCCATCAGAGGACTTCACAGCTGCCTTTGCAGAGACAGGAGCTGAGATAGATGCTTTGACACAGGCACTGGAAGAGGTAAACAGTCATATAGATACAGAGAAAGAGGGAGAGGGTCAAGAGCCGGCAGTGCAGGCACAATCACAGCCACCCATGGGCGTCCAAGATCAGCCTCTAAAGGTGCAAAACATCCCAAAGAGCACCGTTCTGTCCGAGCAGAGCTGCCTGTCTCTGTGCCTCGAAGCTGCAGGATCTGAGTTTAGAGACAGAGAGGGGTCCCAGGGCGTCGAATCCCTGTGTGATACAACAACCTCCACACAGGGGGAGAAGGAGTCAGAGGAAATCCAGAGCAGCCAGGCTGAAGTCTCTCTCTGCCCCACAGACCAGTGCTCATCCATGGGTTCATCCATCACTATGGTGGCCTCTCCTGAAGGATACAGTGCAGATGTAATCTCTGGATCTACCTCATCTGCTGATCTGGACTTTTCTCACTTTAGAAGATATGTCGAGTCCTTTGATGCAGATTTTTTCATCGGCAATGAAGAGGAGCCGATCATACTGAACATAGTGGAGGATACAGATTTGGAGGGACAAGCTGCACCTTCAGGGTTGATCATCAAGGAGGTAAGATGACTTTTGATATGGATTTATACCCATTATTGTCTCATATATTGTTAAAATTATGATTTATTACCATTTGGAATTTAGAAAAGTGTTTGCCGGGTGAAAAGTTTGTGCTCTGTTTTTTGTGAAAAGCATGAAATATAAGTAGATGTTTATTTTTCCTATTCAGTCCCAAACACGCAAATACATGCTTATGCCACACACTGCCAAACCGCACCAGTTTTTCTAAAGTCTGTGGCAAAGAGAGAGAGAGAGAGCACAGTGGAAAGATTCCCTTTTAACGACGGAGAGAATAACAACGATCACCTTCACATCGGTCATGTTGGCAAACAGATAAATTAATTTTAGTTTTGGACACATGGCCAGAACGTTAAGAGACATTCCCGCTCCTGCCCTTGTCAGTGTTGTCATACCTACTGTTTTGACAGCCTGTCAGGAGGTAGGTAGAGTAGATCCTGACAGTGAAATCCACATATGCCACCACACATCATAACCTCTAGTATTGTCACCTTGCTTTGGATTGGCGCCACTCATTCTGCGTGCAGGGGCTGTCACCCAGGCTTGATTCCGTATTATTGGATAAGTCCTTTGGCTCCGATCTCAAAGACTGACAGCTGTGTGTGCTGAAGGAAACAGGAGTGGCTGAGAGGAAAACTTCAGATGGACAGAAATGGCATCTAATAATAGATGAGAGTTCAATGATAATAGCATGCATCCGTGGCGTGTCAGGGCGGAGGGGTGAGAGGACAGCACAGCTGAGGGCTGAAACATGACCCTCCCTTGCTCTTTCTCTCTCTCTCTCTCTCTCTCTCTCTCTCTCTCTCTTTTCGTACTCACCCTTTAACACACCCATTTCTACTGCATCTCCTTTAAAAACCCAGTATCAGGACGCCAGCAGGTCTGTGAGACTGCTTTTCATTGGCTAAGGTGTGCGGGGCATAGCTGAAGCTCCTCTCTATAACAGCAACAGTGTAGGTTTCAGTTGCATGTGGGACATATGGACTGTGGGAGTGGATATAGGAGCATGGTCTTTCATAAACCTCTGCATTGGGGCTCTATAGAAAGGTACGTATTGAACAAGCTGTTCAGTGATATTAATGTCAGCAATGTGATCATATTGTCAATGCTCTAAAGATTGATCGCCTCTGCCAAAGCAGAATGGAATAAATTGAAGCACTGACACTGTAGTGTGTTTGAATCTATGAATGTGTTTATGGAGACTGTGTGTATTGTCTCATTTGTATGCTGCTGTGTTTCTGTATTAAACTGGCTGTAAACAACAACAACAAACAGTCTCTGGAACAATAATGTCTAAAAATTTAAAATTCACGTACAAAAACATCATCATATTTCAGTCTCAGTGGGGTCTAACATTCTTACTAATGTTTACTAACTCAAGTGTAAGAAATTCAAACATCTTCAGCTCAAAAATGTAGATTTGTGCGAATTTCTCATTGGAATGTGAATTTCTCATTGGAGATCAATAAAGTATCTATCTATCTATCTATCTATCTATCTATCTATCTATCTATCT
>JAQMCX010000027.1:7565374-7631697 GCA_029814765.1 Acanthurus leucopareius | reverse complement strand
TCTATCTATCTATCTATCTATCTATCTATCTATCTATCTATCTATCTATCTATCTATCTATCTATCTATCTATTTTACCTCACATTTTTCCTAATATATGTCCATTTTCATTATTAGCCCTTTGCAGATGGACTGTGTGAAGTGACAGAGGAGCAAAGTGTCCCCCGGCCAGACTTGGTGGTCGAGCAGGAGGCTAAAAGCAGCTTTGGGTCAGTCGAGGTTGATCGTGAAGGAACAAAATCGTCAACAGATCTTCGTTTCCTCACCACACACTCTCTGACAGACCAACACGTGCCAGGTGTGGACACACAACCTGGCCTGCACATAAACGTCCACACACACGTGTCGCCTGAAACTCCATCATCACACTTTGAAGGAGCATGTCGGCCAGAGCCAGAGTGGGGAAGTCCCAAGTTTATTACGCCCTTAGCTCCTTTAGGTATTGACTCCAGCCTCATCTGTCAAACAAGCAGCAGTTTGAAAGGAGATCAAACTTCTGCCAGCAAGTCTCTCAATGACAACAGTTGTGATCACATATTACCTTGTGTTCTCCAGCAAGCCTCAGATGGAATTACTGACAAACTATCTTTGGACGATAATGAGGAGCTGATTCATAAAAAGGAAAATACAACCAACTCTTCTGAGAAATCTGCACCACAGGGACGACTGGTCTTGGATGCTGCAGAGTGTTTCTTCACTGAGAAAAATACAATAATTGAGGAAATTAGAGAACTGACAAACTTAACTTTTGTCCCTGCAGATAATTTCATCATCTCAGAGGAAAACCGCGTCGCTGTTGTCACTTTAGATTTAAATGACCCATTTTCCTCCAGAGCAGCAAAACCCATCGCCACAGTCGTAAAGCCTGAGAAGGCTGAGCTGAATCAGAAAACAGCTGAAAAAATGCCTCACAAAACTCACAAATCCACCTCAGAGAGCAAAGCACGCTCCAAAAAGGACAAGTCAGCAGGTCATCATTACGGTGCACAGGCCTCCAAGAAACAGGAGAATTTATCTCACCATGTTTCAGCCCAGCAGGTCTGCAAACAGCAGGAAACTCATCCCCTTGCTGTAGAAAATCACACCGGTGAGATTACTTCAGCCACACCCGAGGACAAGGAGGCTAAATTTATGATTGAGCCTGGTGTGGCAGCTGAGAAGGCTTCGAGCAAGCCACATGGTAAGAAGAAAAAGAAACATGCTCACAATGCAACTGCAGTGAAAAGTGTCGGGGAGCCGCTGGTCGAAGTGGAGAACGGAGCAAAGCCAAAGGCTGCAAAAGGAAGGATTGATATGATTGAGGCTAAGCTCGGTGCCAAAGCTGGGAAGGCTGAAAAGGACATTGATCAGTCACACAGTTCTGAGAAAAAGTCCCAGCAGCCAGAGGCTAAAGCTTCCAAACTAGAACAACCTCTGCATCATATGGATCATAAAGACCACCAGATGAAAAACTTCACCAGCCCTTTAAACGATGAATTTATTAAGAGAAGACGCCTGTCAGATCATAAGTTTGGGAAGATTGTCAGTGCTTTAGAGGCAAAACTACCCAAACCAGATGTTTCCATCCAGGCAAAGGGGGAGGAGCACAAGGTGGATGTCGGGGCAACGCATAAGAAGGCGTACAGTGAGGTGGTCAAACAGAAAATCCCACCTAAGGAAGGTAAGAAATCAAAATGTAACCAATTTTTGCAATACAAGAGTTGTTTTTTCAGCTGTCCACCTGCATAAAAGTAGGCCTGTAGACTCCTCAGTTCCTCCTAGCATAGTGAGAGCATATGATACTGTCTGCAGAACCCAAAGTGGTGAAGCCGATCCAGGCGGAGGCGGTGAGCGGAGACCCCCAGAGTCTGTGTCTGTGGTGTCAGTTTGCAGCCGTCTTCTCCCAGTACACCGTCACCTGGAGCAGAGACAGCACTGTGCTGGCTGAGATCAAGAGAAGGTATTTAGCTTAACTTTAGCTATTTGAGTTTTACAATGTATTTTCTCACATTTTACCTTCTTCTTTGCACATCATTAACTCCCCTGCAAGGCAGCTGCAAAAAAAATTGGATCTACATTCTGTGGTGCGAAACAAGTGCTCTGTTTAGGAATCCTTGATCTACTGCATGAAAACACATACAAGACATCAGCAAACATAAAGGACAGAAGATGGAAAGTCTGTTGTGCAAGACTTTGACTACAGGAATGTGTGGTTTTATATTTTTGTTTCCATTTTTTTTTTCCAAAACAGCAGAATATCTACAACCGCGGTACATATTTTTATGAAGAAAGGATCCTGAATTTCCATAATTTCTAGTAACAAATGCCACAGTGTGTGTTTTACATTTAATGACAGATATGGTGTATTTTGTGACACTGTACCTCTTTTCTGAAGTGCAGGGGACGAGAGCAGAGTGTCACTGATCATCACCAACGCCTCTCACAAAGACTTGGGCAAGTACCAGTGTCGGCTCACCAGTTTGAATGGATCAGTCACCCTTGACTATGTGCTCACATATGAAGGTATAAAACATGTCTTTACTCTAACAACATGTTTAGAAAAAGTGCATCCAGCACAAGTGACAACAAATGAATTTCTTATTTTACACTTTTTCACAGTGCTCAGTGAAATTGTCATCCCTCCTTCTCCAAAGACCACCACAGGTGAGTTTTCATCTTAGAATAAATTGTTTTTTAAATGTATTCTATTTTAGATCTTGACTGATAAAAGATGACACATTGTGCATGTCTTGTTTTTTCTAGCTGCCCCTGTGGAGATGGGGAGTGAAGAGGAGGACGTCCACTATTCCAGGCTAATGTTCAGAGAGGATTTCCTATCTGATCAATACTTTGGTGAGAACCAGCCTGCCAGCATCATCACTGAGAAGGTCCACTTCGGGGAGGGGATGCATCGGCGGGCTTTCCGGACCAAGCTGCAAACGGGTCAGATACCCCTGTCAGTACCTGGACACACCTGTGTGCTCAAAGTACACAACGCTGTCAGCTACGGGACCAAGAACAACGAGGAGCTCGTTCAGAAGAACTTTAACTTGGCTGTAGAGGTAAGAACATCACAGGACTCTGATGTAAAGCCTCACAGCTTGAAGTATTAGTGTTTTTTAGTTACATCATGTACATAGAAGTTCTCCACATTAATTTTTGATGCTTGGGAAAGTGTTTTTTTCCCACTAACATGCTTGGTCACTGGAAGTATTTTGTGCATAAATTATTTATGAATTTTTTTTGATTTATGAATTTCTCATGCAGTGTTATTCAATTTTAATCACCAATTAAAATTGCAACCGTGGCATAAAAATACAGTTTGTAGGGGAAAATACCCACTGAGTGCCAGTAAAATGCTTTTTTTTATTTTGCATAGAAAGTATGAGAATCTGTCCATTATTAAGGAAAACATGGAACAATCTGGTTATGTTTTAATATGCCAACATCCAGTAATTCTAATTACTTTTAAAAAACTACAGCACAAACAATTCTGTGTCGGGACTTTAATAACTTTACTCTTATTACTGGCCTATAAAGCGTTGCTGGATTTCTGTACATTAATTGTCATTATATACAGAGATCTTCTTCTACAGTGTGTTGAACTGTCTCTTTGCTCTGTAGGAGTGCCAGGTACAGAATACAGCAAGAGAGTACATCAAGGCATACACGACTGCAGCTCAGGCTGTGGACACCTTCGGAGAGATCCCAGAGTGAGTAACACGCACGACAAAATGACCCTGTGAACTTCTCTGCAGCTCATTCTCCTTCATTTTCATTTATAATAATGTCATTCTGTTTTATCCCTCCACCAGGATCATTCCCATCTACCTGGTTCACCGTCCATCCAACGACATCCCGTACGCCACGCTGGAGGAAGAGCTGATTGGTGACTTTGTCAAGTATTCAGTGAAGGACGGCAAAGAGCTCAACCTGCTGAGATGCGACTCTGAGGCTGGACAGAAGTGCTGTGCCTTCCAGCACTGGGTCTACCAGAAGACTGATGGCAACCTGCTGGTTACTGATATGCAAGGTTAGGAAAACATGAAAGATTAGATGTTTTTAAATGTGTGTAAATATGTAAATAAGTTCAAAATGTCAAATATCAGTCTGATTTTTTTGTGTTTTTCAGGAGTGGGGATGAGGCTCACTGATGTGGGAATAGCCACCTGTAAGAAAGGGTGAGTGTTTGGATCAGAATGATAATAGATGCATGTTAATGGTTAATACATGCAAACTGATGTGTTGATCCTTTGTTTCTTCAGATATAAAGGCTTCAAAGGAAACTGTGCCACCTCCTTCATTGATCAGTTCAAAGCTTTGCACCAGTGCAACCCATTCTGTGAGATCCTGGGCCTCAAATCCCTGCAACCCAAAGCTAAGAAACCTGCATCTGCTCCAAAACCCAAACCCCAACCCTCCGCTGCACCCAAGAAGAAAACATTCGGGCCAACAGTGAAGGGCAAGTCATAATAGGAGAACAAGTTTGGACTACAGGTTAATTGATTTTGAAATGGTGAAGATTTTTGGTGACTTGCTTCCTTCATGTTTGACCTCATCCTGCAGATTTTGGCCTCGGAATCAGAAATTTGTCCAAAGTTTTGGGTCAATCGTGTACGTGACTGACATATCTGACCCTGAAGGGAGCGACTGTTACACAACCTGCGGCTGCTGTTTCATAAGAGTGTTTTCCCTTCATCTCATGTTGAACATTCGAGATAGAGATTTTATTTCAAATGAAGATTTGCCGTATGATTTTAATCTAGAGGCAGAAACTTCGTAGTTCTGGAGAAACTGTGACAAATGTAACAAACGCTTGAAAGCGATCGTGAGAATGATGAGTTTGTTGACAGCGTTGAACTGTGATGTCTTAGAGATTGATTTATCGATGAGGTGCAATGATTTTTTTCTTTACAGATCAATACAGAAGTTGTTTTTCTTTGTTTTTCTACTTCAATGATGTTTTCAGACTATTAGTTCATTAAATTAATGAACTTGTTTATTGATTAGAGGAAATGTCTTTCAAGTAGGTAGAAAATAGAGGATGTATGCACATTGTTTTGGGTTCAGTTATACAGTATGAGTGGGAAATTTTTGTGTGTTTGCTCTACTAGGCAACAAAAGTGTTTATCTAAGCTGCGTAAGTTCAATTAAAATATTTTTTGTTCATTTAGTAAAGCTACCGATTCATTTTGTACATGTAAACCTCACTTTGTGTAAGCCTTTGAATGTATTCACGAAATAATGTGAAGATTTATTGATTTGTCCTTTTATTATTTGGGGAAATTCTGCTTGTTAGATTGATTTAAACTGTCTGGCATCATTTCAAGGATCTATACTGTACCGTTCAAGCTCAAACTAATTAAAATACATGTAAACTAAAGACTAAGCATCAAATCTACTTGCATACAAATGACCTCAATAGCATGCTAGCTATTCAGGCTCAAACAGTCTCTGTGTTATAGGCCTCTTTCTTATTCTCTCTGTTGCCTCATGCATCCCTGACCCAAATTGCTGACATGGCTCTCAGAGTGCAGCTCAGTCAGCGTGTAGATCTTTGTTATTAAAGAGATGTTGCTGGTTTAAGATGCTGTCTGATTTCTTTTTCATAAAGTTAAATCAAGTCACATTTCCTGTAACGGGACCTCTGACCTGCAGGTTTGAGTGAGCGCCGTGTCAGTGTGCATGTGCAAACATCTGTGTGTCTTTGTAAACAGGACGGGGGATGAATATAAAATGTGAACTTGTGTCTGATTTCATTCTGAGGAATGGTTTGTGTGCAAAACTTCACTCTTAAGCAACAAGCAAAAAAAAAAAAAAAAACCCAAACACTGTTTATTCATGTTTTTTTGCATAAATGTTGTGCAATCATAAAATATACCATCACAAGTGTAACATGTTGAAAGAGTTGGCAGCAGTGTGAAAACAAATGGGTCCTCTATTCTTAGCTATATATATAGGTGAAGGTCTCGGGCAGGAAATTATCACCTCAAACGTAACACTAAGTGGGTCACATTCATAAACTCAAGATCATGAACAATGGATCAACACACTGCAGATCTATTTTCATCTCTGAACCTCCTGCACGGTGTAATGTGTCCTAAGCTAAAGGCACGACCACCAGACGGGGTCACGTTTTTAGGTTTAATAGTACGAGTGAAGAAACTATTACAAATTTGCAAAAAGAGAAAATAAAGTTACACAGAAGCCAGCAAATAAACAAATAGCAAAGGGGAAATAACCCAACCAGGCAAACCAGGAAATTAGGTGTATATATTGAAGTCTTTTTCACACTGTAGCTATTTAGTGTGATAATGGCGTTTGATACAGAGGACACAAACACCATTGTCACACTCCACAGCTCTGGAGGACAGAATTTACTGTAGATGTTTCAGATGGTTTCAGATGGTTGTTAAAACAAACTGGTGGATGGAAAACCTGGTGAAAAACAGGAATAAAATAGAGTTTGGTGACGTGGAATCAAAGGGCAATGGAGAGACACAAATGATAACATACACATCGTGTTAGTGTGTGGTGTTTCCTGATATGGCTGTGAAAAATTCAGGTTCATATCACACTAAGCTAGGATTTGTGATTTTTCCATGTGGCACTTAAATTTTTTTACCCATAAATATCTTGAAATATAATTGGAAAAACACAGAAAACCATGGAAAAGAGAGAAAATAACGCTGAGGAAACACACAAGGCTTATCCAAAGAGTCCAAAGTCCAAACAAGTCTTTTTCTGCTGATTGTAGGGAAGACTGCAGCTGTGTGCATACCGTGTGTGTGAATAGGAGAGTGTGTGAGAGAGCCACATAGTAAAAGAACACCTGTGCTATCCCTTGTTTTCTCTAAAACAAAGACTTTTGCATAGTTTTCTTAAATGTGGGGGAAAATTAGTTGATTCAGATTGTGTAGATTCAGCATTAGATTCAATAAATCTGAATTGTTTTTGCCTGTAGCTACAATTTGTAATATTTCTAAGCTAAATATATCACAAAGGTTTTTTCCACTTGTTAAACTTGCCATTTCACAACTTTACAAATAGAATCATAAAATAAAAACAGCATTAAAGTATTCAGAAATTGTTGCAGGATAACAAACTCACCTCAAGTTACTTAAGTGGATCCTTTTTCCACGTTCATTCATACTCTTCTGTCTCTCTCCAGCTGCGTTCACTTTCTTTCTCCCCTCTTGCACCAGAGATCTTTGCCTCAGAGTCTTTCCAAACAGTTAAAAGTCCAGTCATGCATCCGGAGCTACATGATCATGAGGTGATATGTGGTGCATTTGGTTTTGATGCCGTCCCGTCCAAGTCTTTATGTAGACGGAGCAGGGTTTGGACAAACAGCCAGTTCCACATTAGTGATAAGCTACAGGGGAAGTATTGATCGACCCTGACCAGAAGTGGAGGTTGAGGGGTGGAGGAGCGGGAGACCAAAAAGCTGCCCAAGTGAAGCAACATTACTTAACGACCAATGACTCACTGAAACTCACCATGAGCTGAATATTGCACACATAGGTGATGTCTAATGAGAGCAGAACAAACTGAAAAACTTAGATATAAGATATTCAGTTTGGTAGCATTGATCAACAAAACAGTAAAAAAAACAAGTCCAAAAGTCAAGTAAACCTCATTTATATGATGTTTTTATTCTATAAATTAAATACTCACTGCTGGCTCTGCCACTCATTAGGCCTACATCACAGAAAAGTTTCACTAAGGATCAGTTTCAGATTACAACTTGCACCTCAGGCAGATAATGCAACAGAATCCGTTGACTTTTCACTTTGCTCAGTTTTCATCCTGTGAACATCAACACAGCTGACTCCTCTCAATGGGAAGGAGAAGCAGTTTTACTACAAGCTTCATCCAGATAATCTGAGCTCCTTATCATGTCTCTAAGGCCACTAAAACTGTTAAAAGAGATAACTTTCAAGTACTCGGTGAAAGGGAAATAAATGATTGCTTTTTTACCATTGATTTGGCAAAATTTTAACAAGGAGTTCAAAATTAAAAACTCTCTTCTTTGAGACTCTACTGGTACTCCTACAGTGTTAAATTCAGTAATACACCAAGTGTTAAGTTCATTGGAGCCTCACAATACTGTGTATGTTCATTACTGGCTCTTGTACATTTTAAAAAAAGAGGACACTATAAGTTAATGAACTAGTAATAAACTGTTAATAAACTTGCAAGTATGAGGCGTCTGCAATCCTACAACACCAGAGCATGTGATTAAGTTTGAAATTTGCACAATACAACGGCATTTTGTGTTTTTTTGTTTATTGTGTGTTTTGCTAATGAAAATTCTGTTGATAAAATTAATCCACAGTGATTGTAAAATGTTGTAATAGATATGATGAAACTCCCTTTTTCAAATATGGGTGTTATGAACGAGTAGCCTTTAACAATCACATATTTTACAGGTTCACCAACACGAGACTCTGCAAAGGAGGAACATTAGAGTTGAAAACATTCCAAGAATGTTCAATGTGTTCAGTTAACTATTATCCACTTTTGATTGAGTTTATTGCTTTAACATCCCATCAGGGTTTCATTGAGGTCTAAAGAATTATTGGCTCTCAGTTTGTTTGTGACCAGATCGAGGGTAGCGGGGCTTGATAAAATGTCCTCTGACTGGCAGGGTAGCTTTTATTTGCTTGTCCTTGGCGCTGATAACTCCTAGATTGTGATTGTGTGAATGAACTAAGGTCCCTTCACCATACCACGTGCCCCAACACACACACAAATACGCACACGTGCACACACACATACACACACACACACAAAGACAGGGACAGTTGCAAATCTCACTATTTTCTCAAGACAGAAAATTTTATCTACAAGTATTTGGATGTCAGAGAACTGTGTCAAGGTTGGTTGGACATCAAGAATCCATTTTAATGTGGATGAGTTAAAACAATCTGCTCAGCAGCAGCACTTATCCTGCAGGTTTTATTCATAATATCAACTTATTCTGCAGGACTTTTTAAGATAGTATTTTAATAATAAAGCTGCTCTGTTTAAAACTTGTTATATTTTTAAGTCTTTTACATTCTGATGGTCCAGTTCACTTTTTACAACGCATCCTAATTTACAAGATGCTCATGTTAATAGATTTTTATTTAAATTTAAGCAAAAACTCTAGTGACTAATGGCCTGAAAAGTACATCTTATTCTGAAATGCAGTGATGTAAAAGCATACAACAATGGACATATTGAGAAAGTACAACTGATCTCAAAACTGTACTTAAATTTTACTCAGCTGAGCTAAAATATTTATTTTCAACCAGTTACAAAGATGAATTAGTGACTATGGTTATTTCAACATTCAAATAAAAAAAAAAGTTGAAAGTTTGACTATTCAGTTAGTGTCTTGAGATTCTGAGTGATCTTTTCTAAAAATGTATGCTTATATATTAGACAGTAACTAGTAAACAACCTACTTTCATCTCTATCACATATTCTTATTAATCATTCGAGTCATACATCACTCAAACACATTTTGAGAAGTTTCTTTTTATTGACTGAAGTTAAATGAACCACAAAGAGTTGTAGAGAGTGGTGGAGTCCTTAACAAAACTGATATTTCCCATCATTCATTAGAAAAAGAAAACCCTCTAAAAAGAGGACTAATCTTTACTGACAGTTTGAGGGGGTGAGATCACAGGAAGGGAGGAAACACAAGGGAGGAAAACATAGAGAAAAGAAGAGAGGAAATGTAGAATACTAAAAGATGTGAAGCCTCTGCTTCACTTCTGTCAACTTTTTTTTCTACTTTAGCAGCAGCCCAGATTTACAGACTATTTATATTGCACCAGTTAAGTGCTCCGAATGGAAAATAAAAAGAAGAATCACATTCAAGTTAATGACAAAAGACATACAATAGGTGACATGACCTCAGAGTGATCTATAAAGTGCCCTTTAGGTTCAATGGTGTTAGAAAAAGGAGAGACAAAAACATAAAAAAGAAAAAAAAACATCTTTTTCTTTGTAAGAAACGTGCTGCTTTATATTCAGTGGCAATCACAGCTTTTCTCTCAAACACCCGCGCACACACAGCTTCATTTTAGTGTTGTTGATCAGTAATACTTCTGTTAAATGTAGTTCATACATATATTTATATATCATGAAAGAACTTAAAATGTTTTTTTTTTCCAAGAACAATTTACAGCATTATGAACAGCAACAGGCATGAGAATATTAATATAATCATGACGCAAACATTTCAGAGAAACTACCCCAGTTTTAGTTTTCCCTTCTCGACCTCAAGACTGATTACACGTCCAAATTACTACAATGTAGTCAAAGCAAACACAAGATACAGTTTCATGCTGCTTTCATAGCACTACAATAAAAAACATTTTATTTAACACATTTGCTATCACCATAACAAATGATATGGATTAATTATGTCCCAGACTAGCCAGATTTACACTTCACACACCATGTCATATAGAATTGTCAAAATAGTAAACAACATTGTTCATCAGTACAAATACGTTGAGAGTATTTTCCTGCAAGAATTTTACCAATGATTAAGAAAAAAAAAAAAAAAATCTGTTCAATGATGACAAAAACTATAAAAATCATCTTTGGGGATTGTTTCATCCCCCCATTCTTGAATCCTTACCAGTGGCTATAAAACAACTTAAGAAGAGACATTATTCTACAAAAGGCTGCAGTGGCGATTTCTGATCACACAACATAAAGACAAGGCTCTACGGAGGGGTGTGGCCAATTTCCTGAAATGTGATTGGCTAGCATTCCTAAGGTAATCTGGTGTTGGTCTAAGGATTTGAGAGAGTTGTGATCATAGTGCCATTGCAGGTTCTTAGAGAAATAGTGCACGTAAGAGCCAGATTAAGGCCATGCTAAGACCCTTTCCACTGAAAGGTGCTCGAATACTGTGCTATAGTATACATAAAGGAGCTATTGAAATGCATTAGTGTTTTCCAGCACTGTAGATTTTCACAGGACGAGGGTAGAGGGGAAAGAAACGGCGGATCGGGGAGGGGGGGGAGCCAGCTCTTGTCATTTATCGCTCATGCCTGTGGGTAATAGATTTCAGCATTCCACGTTGCGACTCTCCCGTTCTTTCCCCAGCACCTTTAAGGAGTGACCTACCTGCATTGGAAAGATATAAAGACGTAGGCATATTGGCTCAACAAATCGCTGTACAGTCTCAAACCACCGTGCTGTGGAGGTGGCTCACGGTCAGGCATTACAGTACAACATGCTCGCACAGAACTGCTACAGCAGCTGGTTTGACATCCCTGTGGCTTTGTGTTTTGTTTCTCTTTTTTTTTCTTAAAAATCCGTCGGTTGGTTGGATGCATTCAGAGGCTGCTAGTTTAATCGACGCCCTCGAAGCCCTGTGCGTTCTCCACAGCCATGAGGAGTTTCTCTCTCAGGTCCTCAAACGAGTCGTAAGTAGGCAGATCCAAGCGGTTGAAGCTGGGGGAGAGAAATGTTTGATTGGCAAATTAAGAAAAATGAACACAGGATTTGGTTTTGAAATACATAGTTACAACTTCAAAGTACTTGATTGCAGTATATGTAAACCCCCAGAGCACTTTAAGCCTTGCCAGCAGCATGACTACAGGACAGCAGTGTAAGGTGATTGATCCACTTTAGTCCAGATTCAAATATCAATAACAACTCTATTAATTGTAATGAAATCTCTTGCAGACACTCATAGTCCCCATAAAATGACTCTTCAGTACTTCAGTGAATACCAGTCCTCTTCTCTGACACCACAAGCTATCAAAGTTTTCACTTAATTTGTGAAATCTCTCCACATTGACTTGTTAGATCCACACAAAATTTAGTTCAAATTTTTGTGGTTCCCCAATGATCTATCCAACTAATTTAAGCGACCCCCTGACTTTCCCCCTAGCATGAGAATTTCATCTTTCTGTTTTAAAGTGAAATGTCTTAGCAGCTATTGGATGGATTTCAATTAATTTGGTAAAAACATTCACATTCCCCTCAAGATTAATTCTGGTAACTTTTATGGTCCCTCAACTGCAGCAGGTCACGTTTTTCACTTGCTCAATCACTTTTCTTTTGCCCAAATGTCTGTAAAACTAATGACATTCCCATCAGCTTTAGTGTACAGTACTTTGTGTTCAGTGCCAAGCAGCAAACGTTAGGATGCTAACTTGCTAAAAAAAGATGATGAGCATGCTAAAGTTTGCATAGCATCAGCATGTTATCATGGTTATCATGAGCATGTTAGCATGCAGAGGTTAGCATTTGGTGCAAAACACTGATGTGACTAAACACAGCTTTAGCTGCTAACTGCTAGCATGACTGTAGAGCCTTAGTTTTCTGGTGTGTGTGTGTGGGTGTTTGTGTTTTTGTAGTGACATACCATGTGTGAGCTCTTGGCAACTTATCTGGTGTTCCCCATTGCTCGATTGTGAACAGCTGAGGTCCATTAGAACCTGGCACAAAAAGGGGATAATTGTGATGATGACACACACTCACGATGCAAAAATACCCCCATTAAACCACAAAATGAGCCTCTTGGTAAATATACAAATTCAAGTCCTGCTGAAGAAAGAGAGGGAGACACATCATCGGAGTAATTAATGCATTTTTATCACTAAAATTTGGGATATTTTACTTTTAAACTCATTTGATCAAGGCAGTATGAATGATTCTACTATATAGAATCAATTTATACATTTGGATCAAAACTTATACATCACAGAATCTGACACATCTGGTCACTCCTCATCTGCCCCTTATCTCTCTGTATGTGATGGTATTTCAATTCTTCAAACTGCAAATGTTGACTCATCTTTTCTCAGAAAACTATTTTTGTGTCACTGTTACATAAAGCTGAAGACCTGCAGTTTCAGCAGAGGATATATGGTTTTAAAATAAAGAAAAACCCAAAGTTATTTGGTGAAGCCACGTACCATAAAGCTCGGCAAAGCCATTCATGGGCACTCGTGACGTTCCAGTAACAAACTGGAGGAGTCGGATCCTCTTTTCAGCATCCATCAACAGGACGACCTGACGAGGCAAAGTGACACATACTTCATTTATCGAAGGGTTCAGTTAATACATACATCAAATAACAACATCTCCACCACATAACACTTTCACATTTACACAACTATAACACAAAGAAGAAGATAAAATGATTCAGCTTTGCACAGTTTTGTGATCCAGCCTTTGTGTGCATATTTAAAAAGAAAACAAAACATGATAGCACACTAACAGAAGCTGTCTGAGCTTCACTTATTCAGATGATATGATACCGATGTCTGTGTGTGTGTGTGTGTTACCATGTATACACACACAAAATTATGCCCCGTGTGTGTTGTTTGCTGTCTGATTGTATTTGCCTGTGTGGCTGTGTGTTAAAGCTCAAGTGAAGACAGATGATAACCAGGGTAGGCACTACTTCAGGCTCTTTCATCAGAGCAAACAAGCCTGTTCTTCCAAACAGACTTTGATCTTCAAAAGCAAGGCCAGCAAACCCAACGCAGGCTGGATGGAGGGAAAGACAACTGGAACTAATGTTCATTCGAAATATTCAGTTGTCATGACTAATGTTTGGCAGCATGTGGCTGTTTTCCCATGTTTTTGTGGCATGTATTCAGGCGTCTGTGTGTGGATGGCTCAGAGACGTTGCATACCTTCCAGAACCACTGGATAACAGGATGGTTGGGACAGTAGCCGTTTTTGTAAACAGTGTGTTGCCTCCAGTCGTTGACGTCGACGTCACCCAGACCACACATGAGCAGCTACAGGGAGGCAGAGAGTGAGGCACAAGAGAAAGAAAACATTTACCACCACTGCCATCTTCCATCTCAGGGAAGTTCATTTGAGAAAAGGGTTTAAGATAAAGAATCCATACCTCCAGTTCATTTTCATCAAATATTTTGATTAGATCTATGAGAATGAGCTCAGTGAAGCCCTGAAAATAAACAAAAAGGGAATTAAAATGCAATTATGATGAAAGTTCAAATCAAGCATCAAAAACACAGAACATCCTGCTTATAAAGTCAGAAATAATTTAGTTTTATAAGCTACAAGTCTTCAAGGAGGAGGTTAAGGCTTAGATAAAGAGGTAAATTTTAAAACTGAGGGCCTCTAACAGGCCAACACAAACTCTGTGGTCATACTGCCCCCATGTGGTGGCTGTATTATGGCACATAAATACCTCCAAAAAGGCGTTCATCTGCTTCTGGACCCGATTGACGAACCTCCACTGGATGACCAGGCTGTCAGAGAAAGATTAGTGAGATATGATTACAAAAACATGTTCGAAGACAGTATTTGATGTAAGTGTTCATCGTAAAAACTTTAAATCATTCATAGAAAAACTCCAAAAAAATGAATTAAGTGGCAAAATACTGATAATGTGCTCACTCTATGTATTCCTTTTTGTTCTCATTGGTGACCACCATGTCTGAGCCGCTCGGCTTCAGGTCCACCTGGTACGTCTGAGAAGCAACAAAACAAACAACAAAAATAAAGGCCTTGACTCTTCTGATGGCAAACTGCATAACTTTACTGCAACAAAAATTGAATTTTAATGGAGTAACAAGGTCAAAACAGTGAATATATGAAGACCAAGCACCTGTCCAAAGTTGTCCTCGTCAATACAAAACCTCAGGTCCAACTCTGTGGGATCGTTCTCAAGAATCCATTTAAGAGAGTTGTAGTATTCACTGTCCTGCAGGAGGGAAACCCAGGGCAGATAAACATTAGACACAATGATAATTGTGTCGTTCATCGGCTTTTCTGACAGATTTCCTGATTTCTTTTCTTTTATATAAAACCAGCCAAACAACCAACCCTGTGGACAGTTTTGACTGCTCTAAATTAAAAGCATTAAATGCATGTTTCAGGATATTTTACAGTGTCAGAGACTGCTTCCTACAATTGCAAAAATATTTTTGTATTAATAGTTAATAAGGCGGTAACAATCTGAACTTACCACAGACTCCATATCTTTAAGGGAGATCTGTTTTCCCAGCATCATCTTGTAGAAGGGTCGGATGAAAAATCCTATGATAGCATAAAACAACACAACGCTGTAACAGTGTGTGTGAAGAAAAAGTTTAAAAACAACAATAAAAATAATGCTCAAGTGTTCTCACACATAAATAAAAACCTACATAATAACATAATATCAACAAAAGGGGAATTTGTAAATTCAAAGACGTGATTCTGCATCAGGCAGCTCACCATCCAGCAGTTTTCCATGAAACACAGCCATTCCTGCAACACGTCCGATGAACTTGAAATATGAGAGGTGATCCTCGTTGCACAGGCCAGAGTTGGGATTGATTTGGAGTGTGTAGTTGTCCCTGAAGAGACAAGAGCACAGAGAGAGGGAGAAAGTCATCCCAGGTTACTTTGGCAGCAAATTACCTTAAGGCAAGTAGATTACTGATCCACCTGCCCACCTGCAAGTGAAAAATTTTTTTGATGAACTCTGCCATGGGATTTAATTACAAAGGCATTAAATAGTAATCATACTGATTAAATAATTACTGAATCAAGAAAATTCAGTCAGAGCAAGGCTTCATTTTTATTTCCTTTCCTTTCTTAGCACCGTTTCAGCTGATTTTCTGCAACCTTTACCCCACTGCCTCAAGTCATCATCTATCAATGATGGTGCCAAGAAAAGGAACAAAACATACAACACTTTAATTATCTTAACATGTACTGTATGTGGGAAATGTTTGCTTCAGGATGGCTTTTTGAATGAGAGGAAAGGTTAATCAAAGTGAGAGGAAACTTTAACAAGTCCCACAAGGATAAAATACAGCAGCTCTGCCCCCCCTGCTCCACTCTGTGGACAACCAAAAATATGAGTGCACAGGAGTTTTTCCACTGCTTCAAACATATAGCATGGCCCTTTTACTACATCGGCTTTGCTTAACACTACAGCGTCCTGAGTCACATCCTGTTAAATATCTCGAGGGCTTAAATCTCTCCCCTCAGTCAGAGGCTGCTCTGTAAAACATACACAAACAGGCAGTGACTTACGTGGCAGAATATTCAAACAGGCCGTAGTATGGGTTAAACATCTCCTTCGACAAGAGGAAGAACCACTCCCTGGCCACACCACCGTAGTCCAATCCTTTCTCGGACTCAAACTCGATCCACAGCCGTGCCTTCAGGACATCGGGCCTCTTCAGGGACATGATTCGACGGTAAGACTCCTCAAAGATGTTGTTCCTGTGTAACTTCATCTCGAACCGGTTGGGGATGTCAGCCTGGAAGACATGAAAAAAAGCCAAAACTCTGTTACACGCAGGCAAAAATAATACCACTGTATTTCTTTCAGGTAAGATGGAAGTATGTGACCCTTGTAAAAAAAAAACAACAGAGTGATTTAGACTCATCGAAGAAGGCCAGGCAGTTTAACTGCTGCTTTGAAAACAACGCAGTTTAGACACAACCCTAATATCTAAATCATGCCTGCTGACGTTGAACATATTCTTTCACAGGACTGAACACTGTGTTGAAGCCAAAGTATCAGTATGTTAACCCAAGATTAGTTTGGGAACAGTTAGAGAAAAAACAGGCAGTTAACATGCTGTCCTGAACTCCCCCTTCCAAGTGTTAATTATGAAGAAATGTGATTGCAGTGAATATTTAACGTGTAATAAAAATATCAAACTCAGTCATGCAGTGTCAGGACAGTGTGATGAAAGTTGAATAAGTATGTAATCAAGCACAATCAAAACAGAAGCAAATTAGACTGCCTTCTTGTGCAAGAAGCAGTGAGATTTTGACCAAATTTAGCTTTTCCCAGCAAGAAACAAGAACTCCAGAACAGATCAGCATTAAAGTCACATCTTACCGGTTTCTTCAATTTCTTCCTGAAGTAGTCGTATTTCTGCTTGAACTCTCTGGAGTACGGAACAGCCTGTACAGACGATAAATAACACACAAAGGAATCAAGAAATGATCCAAAACTGATCAATATCTTTATAGTCATTTGACTTGTGATGCATGTGTTTCAACTGGAAAACTAAATACACTTCTATTTCTTCCTAAACACAAAAAACTATGTAGCATAACTCAATGAGAGGAGTTGAGAGGAAAAAGATGGTATCTGAAGTGGTGCATAGAATATTGCAAAGGTGTCGGCATGTTAAGTCTAAACCACAGTGACAAAGTGATTTATGTCTGTAGTACAAGGTTGATAGTACTGTGCGACAGATGTTAAAAGAGAAACTCGTGTCTGTGCAGCAACACTGTCGTGGCAGAGACGCTGTAAGAGGAAACTACTCACAGGTCCTGTGATGGCCGGACTCTGCAGACGAGGGTCCTCCCACTGCGTGTTTTTCGTATCTGGATTAAACAAACAGACAGAACGCAAAAATCAGCAGCAAGCAAAAGATTCACCAAGACTTTAGTGAAATCTCGCCATTTTATTAAGTAAAAGTCTAAGGAAATTTACAAGGTTCAGCTATGAAGATGTGAAGATTTGCTAATATTCTTTGTTTTATATTTTAATAAAGTGAATATTTTATTTGGCTTTGGGTGTTAAAAGAGGTCACATTTGGGTCAGAGACATGTTAAGGCATTATGTCGCCATTTCCTGATGATTTATAGATTAAATAACTACTAAATTAATCCAAGAAAGAATTAATGGCTGAATTAATATTAGAAAAAAAAAACTTAACTCCTCTTTCATAGTTAGCTGACACTGTTTAGGCCATGATACAATACATTTTAACTAGTTTCTGCTGTAATGGATGAGGTCCTTTGAAGTCTTTGCAACCACGACCCACAATAAAAAGTAACTTAAGAGAAAGGTGACAAGGTAAAACACATTAGCAAAGACAAGTATGGAAGAAGAGACATATGGTCATCTTACTGTGGTCAATGTAAAAAGTGCGTCCATCTGAGTGAATCCTTTCTTCCCATCCAGGCTAAAAAAAGAAGCGAAAACGAAAAGAGAAAGAGTGAGAAAAACAACACACAGGCACCATTAGACAGCAAAATTAAACAGGCCATGCTCAAATAGTCATTTAAATCCATCCACTTTTTTTTTTTTTTTTAATTTCCTTTTTATTAGATGTTTGATTGAACTTGACCGACCATTAAAATGGACACATCACTGACGGCCTGGCACTGCAGGCAAGGCGAGCTCAATCAAACACACCACAAAGGAACTGAGAGGATTTTCTCTCCTATTTGAGGCATGTCTGAGACGTCAGCAAGGCAGGGATACGACCACAACATTAAAGGTTAAATCACCGACACCAGTCCAAACCAGAACACCACCAATGACACGGTGATCACTCAGTACGGTGTCACAGGCCACACACACACACACACACACACACACACACACTCGTACAGCACCAGCAGTCAGGCAGTTAAAAAAAAAAAATCACAGTAGATTGAGAGTAAAGGGGTGAGGAAAGGGACCGAGTCTGACAGTCTGTCAAACAGGGTGAACCAACAGTGTGTGTGTGTGTGTGTTTCTGACTATGCTGCTACTGCATGAGTGGAGAGACCAGATTTGGAAAGCTGATAACATGCAGCATACAGCCAGTTCCTTCCTCTAACATACATATATAGCTCCTTTTGTTCCTCTGAAACCTCCATCCCTCCCTCCGCCCCTTATCCAACACTGTTTTTATCCTCTTTCACTCCTTCTTTTTTCATTGTTCTCCTCTCTCTAACAAATACTTCGGTCCATCTCGCCTCTTTCCAATTTCCCAACTCGTCTATCTGTGCCTCAGACACCGATACGGGTACAAAGACATGGAGCAGTCTGAGGGATTCCAGGAAAATGGTGGGTGGGTGGGGGGGGCTCCAAATGTTAAATCGTTCACAGTGGTGGTGGTGGTGCAGGGAGGGCGCACAGAGAGAGGAAGTGGTGTGAAAAATACTGATGAAAAGGAAGAGGTAAAGTCCATCCATGCCGGTCATGAGAAAGAGAAAAGATAGAGAGAGAGAGAGGCAAAATAAAAATAAAAAATCAAAAGAAAAGAATGCGCAAGGCTGTCTGCAGGCATTTGACCAAACTGGACCAGACCAGACAGGTAGGTAGGCAGGCAGAGGGAGGGAGGCACCAACCAACCTCCTCTGGTAGGTTCTGCCAAACAGACATGGCCAGGTGTAGAAGAAGTAGCATACATAAGATCCATCAGAACGGAGAGAAAAGAGAGAGAGAGGGAAAGAGAGAGAGAGAAAGAGAGAGAGAACACACACACATGCACACACCACACAAGCCTGTGAGATGTACAGACCCATGAAGCTCTCATTATTCAACAGCTACCTACAGCAACGTTTGGCCCACGTGTTGGGAGTTTGTCTTTGTCAAACAGATAATAGAGCAGGTGACAGAGAGTGTCCACCTCCTAATTAGGGATTATCACAGCCTCCAGACTCTGCGTTCTCATCCATCATCGGTTACATTCTCCCTAGTTACTAACAGGACTAAAAAGGAGATGTTTGAAACTGTCTGCTCGTGCAATCATGTCTCATCTTTTTTTCAGCCACTTCATCCACATAATGCAACAGTTCGTGTTTAAATTTTAACTCGAGACGGAAACATAAGTAAAAACATGACAAGTTACTGATGGTGCGACAAGCTGAATAAACACCTTCACTCATCAGCTTATGTTGATTTAAACAGACAGATTCAGAACTTCTCATAAAGTGCGTCTTGGTAGCAGCACTTGTGAATGAGTGAACATAGCTAAGCAACTATTGGGATCTATGAGATTTATATTAATGTGCTTTGTGGGCCAAAGGTTAAATATGTAGTTGGTGTAACTGTGAGTGTACTTACAGGAAGAGGACCAAGGTCGCCCGGCTCCATTGAGTTCTTATTCCTCATATGGACTGGATATTTCAACCTGGGATCCTCCTGGTTGTCACAAGAGAGCGGGAGCAAATGAGGAGATACAGACATGCACATGAAAGATAAAAACAGAGGGAAGAAGAAGATAATTTTATATGGTAAAAGAAAATTTCTACTTTTGCTCTGTCTCAGGGACACAAAGCAGTTCTTTGATTGAACAAAAACTCCTCCAAGTTGACTTAAAATGAAGAGTTGCATCCAAATAACGGCTAAAGTAAATCTGAAATTAATTTAAACCACCAGATGTCACCAAAAGGCCCTCGGAGATCAACACTAACCACTGCCCCAGATTTGTTTTAGTGTCTATTTGACAAGACTCCCAGTAATCTAATGCTTAAAGTCACAGACTGGGATAAAAAATACAAACTACTTCATTTGCTATCAGTTTTTTAGGATCCTAAGGATCCTCCCAGAAAAATCTGTGTTATTTGGTACTTTTTACATCGAAAATAGAGTTATTTCAGTTTAGGTGGTTGCATTTAGTTTCTGTACAGCTGCTGGATTACAAAAAAATCTCTTCTTTAACATTTAAACCCAATTAAATAAACATTCACTAGGTTTTTTTTATTATTAGACACTCTTTATGTCTTCATACATGTTGCTTTGTATGCTTTTCAGCTTTGTATGCTTTTCAGCAGACCACGCGCTGATCTACTGTGCAGTGAGGTTATGAAAGAAACTCCCTGTAATTATAATCAAATAACATAGTTCTTTCCTGGAAGCTTACAGGGAAAAGTGTTGGAACATAACAGACCTGTAAAATAAAGAGCTACCCTTCATTTATATTGCATAAAGCATCTCTAAGTAGTACAGTCCGGCCTGTTTTCTCACCCAGGTGGTGGTTCTGCTGTTGTGGTCGATGAAGAAAGGCCGTCCGTTGGGGGCTATCCTCATCTCCCAGCCTGGAGGCAGGAAGCTCTGCTGTGTCTTGTGTTGTGACTTGGGGGAGCTGTAAGGGGACGGCTGGGGAGACTGTGGGTTGGAGAATGTGTCTTTCACAGCCCTCCGCACCTGGATGTTGTTGGCTCCCTGAAACCAAAGTGGAAAACGTACAAAAAGCAAAAATGAAGTAAAAATATTATCACTCTCGTTAGACAAAAAGGAGATCTAACCAAATATGGACGACAGACAGCGTGAATCATCACAGATGGATCGAAACACAACAGACAACAACAAGGATGGAAAATCAGTCTCCCAAGAGTTGCCTTGGTATTCTGCTAGAAAACTGACTGAGATTAGAAAAGATATATGGAAAACTATCAGCATTCTCAGCACAGTATATCTGAGAGAGTCAGAGGCAGTCACTCTTTTGATTTCCATGAAAATAGGGAGAGAGCTAATCAACATCAAAGCTGCACAATCTGTCAGCCTGTCAAGCTGTCGATCAAATGTCAACAGAGAAGAGCAAGCAGGCCTGATTATTCTTTTTTGAGGTTTCATTCCATATTTCTTCTGAGGCTAAATGACACAGTAACAGCCATTTTTTTTTAGATTTTCACAGGAAAATGTGAGAAAATCTTATTTAAAGTAAATCTACCGGAACTCTTCCTCTTGGTGATACAAGGAGACCTTGATCAAGGCTTAAATGAACAACAAATCATCACATACTACCACAAAAAGCATATTTCCACCGAAAACCAACAATTACTGGAATTCAAAAGTGTCCAAAGCAACCTTAAAAAGAGTAAAGAGTGTCCCTACAGCACATTATTGGTTTAGCAGCAATTATCACTGGCTGATCTGATTTTTAACAGGAGAACAGACTGTGTTATTTAATCCACAGACCTCCCACCTCCTCTAGAAGCTGTAATTACAACATTCTGCTGCCAGTGTTACAGTTTCCTTTACTTCTGCAATGCCTTGTTAACACACTGCTGTGCACACTCACACACGCGCACACACACACACACACACACACACACACACACACACACCTTAATTAAACCTCCACCAGGTCTGTTCCCTTGGTATAGCACATGATCATCACCACAGAGTGAAACCATTAAATGCAGTAGGAGGTCAGAAAGAGGCTGCTCCCTTTAAGGTACATTGTGTTGATCTTAATTACCCAAGTTTGTGAGCTCTATTTATAGCTTCCCTGCATTACTTAAAGTTTAAGTTCAGTTGTCCACTTCTTTATAGAAGATAAACGTGCACAGGCTATACATGAACATGCCCACATAAAGCTCCAACCTAACATTTCCATCACACACACACACTCAGACCCACAAACATATATGGATACAGAATTATGATAAAACATAAAATGTGACGGATGGAACAAAATCCAAACATATTTAGGAAGTGGCAGAAAAAATCTGAGGTAGGTATTTGTATAATGTCACAGTTCCTTCCAGCACTGACGTCCTTAATTGACAAATATAGTTGTAGATATTATATTAAACCATAGCTGGTTTATTGTAACTCTTGTATCATTTTCATCAGTGCAAAAACTTAGTTTAAGAAAATTATTCCTCAACAAAAATAATGCAATTTTCTTTCCCCAACACATTATCCTAGTTTTTTTTTTCTTGTTGAGAGTCTCAATACATTTCATCATAGTTGTTGTCATAATAATTTAGTTTTAATTAAGTTATGATGTCATTTTCATCAGTGAAAAAAATTTCTCATCATTGAAACAGACACTGGTCACAACCTAAAAAACAACGGTGGAAATCTTAAGTTATTACCTGTTAAGTTGTACATTAACCTTTGCCGTCTGATTATTAAACCCTCTGACCAATGAGTAACAAAACTAGTTTTATGAAAAGCATGAGGGATAAGGTATTATTACATAATACTCAACTGGTCACTGATTATTCAGAGATTATTTGAGGGTAATATAACGGCACTTTCCCAATATTGCAAACCTAATCAGTCCACTACATGGCTGATTAAATCAAGCCTCAAATATACAGCAGCAGCTTCAAAGTAAACACCCTCCACTGACGCCTGCTTGCTCCATTTCTTACTTTCACTCATCCGTGAATTTTCTGCATGTTTTGTTAAAGAATGACGCACTGCAGCTACAGCAAAGTAGCAGCCAATGTCTACTGTCTGTAATGACAACAAAAGTTTGTATCTCTTGTCACCAGGAAAACCCAGAAAAGAGAATTCCAACAGTAAAAACTGCAGTACTAACATTTGCACTGCAGTTTCTTACATTAGAAGTGACTGTAAATAGCGATTGGTTTCAAATACTTTTAAATGTTTTAAGTTTTGAAGATGTTTATGAAGGATGTCATGCCATACAAATTAATCTTCAAATGCGTTTGTGGTTGCCTCTGCTTTAATAAAACGGTCTCTGATTTAAAGATATTTAATTTGCAAGATCGGTATCATTGATCTGGATGTCCTGGGATTCTTTCAGCAAATTACAGCAGCCATTTTGGATCTGTAATCAATCCAAATAATGGACTGATCCAGCAGTAACTGAATCAACCATCTTGCATTCATCAAACAAGCTTCACTCTGTTAGTGTTATTGCTTTAAAACACCCTGTGCTGCAGAACAAAACGCTGACTATGCCAAGAGTACATATTGTTCACAGCAAATTAATCATGATGAATAACAAAGTCAGAGTAAGGCTCAGTCACATTTCATGTGACTACTCATTGTGTAATGGAGAGCTGTTTTAGTGCCCGGTCATCATCTCATTCCACACTGAAGATGAAAAAAAAGAGCAGTCGCAGTGTGAAGAAAGAAAAACCATCCTCCATGGAGAGATGAAAAGAAGAAATGAGAATAGAAAAATGGTTAAATGATGAGATGAAAATTTCCATAGGAGAGGGAAAGATGAAAGGAAGAAAAGCAGCATCAAGACAGAGTTAACCTGAAAGAAGGAGAGATAACATTAGAATGTGGTTATATTAAAGAAGGAAATTGAGGGCTGACATAGATGGATGAGGATCATTTTCTCATCTTCTAAGGGATGGAAATGGTGATACAAGGAGGAACGGTCTGATGAGAAAGTGTGGAGGGGCAAAGATTGGAGAGAAGAGGGAAAGGACATGGCAAGGTGAGAAGGTACAGGTGTCTAATTCTCACCTCCAAAGGGGTGGAAAGGGTGACAGTAGGGGAGCTGAGGCTACGAGGTCGTCGGACTTGGGGCTCATGGAGATGGTTGTTGGAGGCATTGGAAGAGGAGGAGGGGGTGGATGCGGATGCAGATGCCAGGGCCGAGGCTCCTCCAGATGCCCCTGCTGTTGCTGTTGCTGCTGCTGCTGCTGAGGTGCTGGCTCCGTCTTCAGTCAGCTGTCAGTGAGAATAGCACTTTGGAGGTTAAGTGGGGTTTGGAATAAGGCAAGAGTTGCCGCGTTCTCATCATAAGGCATGCTGTCAGAGATGCTTGTCTGCCACCGGAAAATGCTGGATGCAAGCTCTTCCCTCAGAAAAATAAGCTCCTATAACGTCAAAAGCATGGCTCATACAGGCCCAATAAGACAATCATTTCTGTCACTTAAAAATATGATTATTAAAGTTGAGATGAAGGCTTGGGATCAGTAACATAACAGTAGTGGAAAAATGAAACTTATTGTTGCTGAAAAAACCCTTATCCAAGCCATATTTGAAACGGGCCACAACTATGTACCGAAACAAAGCAATGCTATGTGATCGTTATGTAAATCATTTGGCAGTGTCCTCTGCTTCCGAGTAATGACAATAACAGATGAGAATCAGACAATGAGAAGACTGTGTGATTAAAGACAACAGACGTACATGTATAATATAACCGGCCATGTGCTGATAAAAGCAGAAATGAAAGGTTGGATTTCAAAGAGGAGACACATGAGTATTAAACATACACCCAGTCCCATGAAGCAGTCGCTCCCTGAGCTCAGACTGTGTGGAGCTGCCTCATTTGCAGACAGAGAGACAGGGTAAGACAAGTGGAAAAACAGGGCAGAAATGGGAAAGGGGAAGGGAAAAATGGTGGCTGCAGTTCCATGCCAGGGTTCAGAAAAGGCGTGACAAATACAGAGCTGCACTTCATCCAGAGTATCAAACAAAATGCTAGACAGGAAAAGGGAAAACATACAATAAAAGTCGGAATAATTGGACACCAGGCAAAGAGAAAGACAGACAAAGAGACTTTGAGGTTGCAAAGCTGTGTCTCTTTCCGCCATTCTTTATGGCTTCACAGAGGAGAAACACAGAGGGAGGAAAGAGAGGAAGAGGTTTCGACACACAGGCCGAGGCCATGACAAAGGGGACGAGGTAAATTCCAGTCCCATGCATAGAGTCCAGCCAGCCTGCAGACCTGCTGTACCTGCACAATTGGCCTAGTCCAGGTAGTGGTGCGGTTGTTATGGTTGACGTAATAAGTTCGTCCCTTGCCGTCCTTCCTCTCCTCCCATCCAGGGGGCAGGCCGGGGGTGGTCAATGTGTAAGCAGTCACTGTGGGAGACTGACCGAGTGTGGGGAGAGAGCAAAGCAAAGACAATTAATCAGTACATGCTGATATGTGGATGGACATGGAGGAAGTCTTTATAATATATTAAAATAGTTTTGCAAGAGAGTTGGTTAAATTCTTGTCAGTGAAAGTAGCTAGAAAGTGATGTTTTTAATAAAGTTTAGAGTTATTCCAACATGCCACATGTTTTTTTTTCCTCTTGAGATCAACAAGAGCTTTGAAACATTTTCCAATTTCAGCAGCATAGTTATAGAAACGGCTTAGAAACAACAAAACGAGACTTACAAAAGACTTCTAACTCTAACGGAAAATTATGAGACTGAGTGTGATGTGAACCTTCACACGCAAAGCTTAATGAAATGCAGAGCAGCACTAAAACAAACACCACTTGGGATAAGGTAGTGGATTATTACTGCTTTGGTCAGTAAACTATTCACCATTTGCAAAAACAAAAACTATCACAACATGGACTGTGTTGATATTCGGATGTGACTAAGTTAAGAAAGCAGCAGCCTTGAAGAGTAATTTGAGCCTATTGAGACCCCCAATATTTGGATCCAGTAGCTAATAACAAATAAGGTGTTTATGATAAAGTTTACTGCAGAACTGCAAAAAAATGTGTTAGGATACATATTTCAAACAACATTTAAGTAAATGTTAAAATTTTGGATTGGATATCCAATATCAAAGGATTGTGAGAGGAATCAGGGTCAAAAAACTGGGGAATTCCCGTTGGACACACTGTGTAATACTGCTTTATAGCTTGTTTAAGGGTGTGATGGCCATTTTCTAACATTACTCTGAGTTAATCAGAGTTCATGGGCCACATGGGGCGTGGGCATAAAAGGAAGAGACTTGGCTTAGTTAAACTACTGCTAAATGCTGTTAAGTGCCATTCAATAAAAGTCATAAAATGAACCTGCAGTAGTCAGAGTTATGCAAAGATCCCGACACAATATGAAGCACAGCTATCATGAGAAATGAATCACAGTCATAAGACGTTTTATTGATGTGAGAAGCAGCATGGAAGAATTAAATCATGTCAACCTTATAACATAAGTAAAGTGTTTTTGCTAAAAGCACTTGTGATTAAAATCTAACCTCTTAACTCAAGACGTTTGGCTTTCATGTTTATGTTTGAAACTGAAAGCTATTTCTCGATGTTTGTGGATCTGACGAGTGCTCAAGTCTAAAAATAATTAATAAAGAGCAGACACACAGAAAAGAAATCCACTATACACTAAATATACCGTCCCTACTTCTCATGTGCAAAGCTTAAGCAACTGAAAGTTTTTTTCTTTTCAGAGACCTTTGAACATAACGAAGAAGATGATACCCAAGTGATGAGAACTAAATAAGGATTATTCTGTCTTATATTTCATATCACACACCATATGCACTCCTCTAACTTTTACTTTGAAAAAAAAAAGTTTTGTGGTGATAACAGCAATGAGCTCAATCCCAAAGGAGGCATCACATGACCACAGTACTGCAGTCATGTGGCCAATCGTAACAGATCAGTGGCATTATTGACTTCAAAGGTCCCGAATCAAGTGACAACACATATGCACACACACAAACACACACATACAAGCACGTACCCATCTATCACACACACACAGCAACTTTGGAACAACAGCTCATCTAAATAAGAACTTCAGTATGTTGAAACGTCACCAATAAGAGAACTACAGAAAGGAGGAGTCATCTGGCTACTGATGGCTTACACAAACTTCACAAACAAGATTTAACACAAACATAAAGGAGAATGTTTGCTCTATATTTTTCCTAAGCATATTGTAACGTGGAAATTTGTCATATTATATAAAAACGTTGGAATGCTGTCCTTTTGGATAACAAAGACAAACAAGCTATAACCTCCGAAAAAAGCTTTAATCGAAGTGATTCACAAAAACTAACTAGTAGGGGAGACATACAGCCTGTGCTATTCAGTGTTTGGGAATCAAGGGGTGTTGGACTGATTGGATTTGAACTGTATATAAACTGAGATATTACCATAGACTCCTCACCACCTGAGACTGTTTGAGCTCTTGTTCTTCTGGTCTGGGGACCCTGCTGGTGGTAGACAACAGGGGAAGATGGTCTTTAGTTCACAGTATGTTAATGTTTTCATTGCCAGAGTGGAAGTGATGGGGCAAGTGGATAGTGTTTGGGCAGTAGTGCAGGTTTAGTGAGAAAATACTGAATGGACAAAGGGAGGGGATCGATTCTCAAAGGAGGTGGGGAGTGAAAGAAAGGGAGGAAATTCTTTTGATTGTGGGCCATGGTGGGAAAGTGTTGTGAAAGAGAGAGGACACTGAAGCACACGAGCTGTGAGGTTGTCAGGGAGCAGGAAGGAGCACGCGTAAATTTGGGAAGTAACTGCAGTTTTGATTGGTTGACGTCATTACAAAAAAATGTACGTCAAAAAAACTTTTAGCAGTGTGCTTCGGTAATTCTTCAGTAAAGTAAATCACCTTGAATATTGAGACAGAGGAGAAAAAAAGACAGTCTGAGCTGCAGAAATGATCGAGCTTGCAATTCCCTGTTGTAGTCAAGAGGCAATTTCTTTTCCTCGGACTGTAAATTTAATCCCCACCTAGTGCACCATGTGTACTCTGAACCCAATTAGAAAATTACATTAGGAGTTACAGTACTACTAATCAAAAGAAACAATTCTGTGTCCTGAAAGCAGCGAGTTTGAATTACTGTGCTGAGGTTGAGAGAAAAGTCCACAGAAGGTTTTTAAATCTCAGATTGGAGGAAAATGATTAAAATGAGATTATAGTTTCAAGCAATTTAAAAGACGTGCTGCAAGCAAGATGACAATATCTATGTAGTTCAGCTGGTAGAACTGTACAAACAAATGGAGTGGATGTTGTTCTACTTACTCTGAGCAACATAACCTTGAAGATAAATATGAACCTGATTTACACTAAACAGTTGTATCACTGGAAATCTGATGACATAATACAGCCTTATTGCTACAATAAAAAAAATATGGGACCATGAGGAAACTAATATGGGACAATTAGGAAACTTATATGGGACAATAAGAATAACACAGTTATGTCAGCCTTATCTCTTCAGGTTCTTAAGACAGGTGAAGGCTATCTTTATCGATGAATCTCAATTGGAGCGAATGAACCCTGACTGTGATAGAAAATTGTAAAAACATATGGTTTCCTCTAATGGGTACTTAACGAACCTACTTTTATCCAGTCCTTAGAGACTTGACATTCAAAGGAAAGCCTGACATCAGCACCTGTACTTTTCCTTGGCTTGACAAGACCACGTTCACTGCTGTGACTCAGCTCTGTGACAAGCATCTGACTCAGATCTTGTGACAATTTGTTGAGCTGAATCTCTACTGATGCTGTGACTCAGAACTCTTTGGGGGAACATTTGAGCCGATGTGGTGCTGTCCTTAATCTCACTTGCCAACGCTTTGTACTAGAATGGTCATTCTGCTGGCACACAGCTGTAAAACCCAGATTTCTACCAACCATAAAACATAGCTGCGAGTGAATCACAAAGAACAGAGTAATAGTAGAAAAAAAGGAGGGGGAGGAAGAGGTGTGGTGATCCTACAGAGGAAAGAAGAAAAAAAAGACTGAGCAAGCATAGAGAGCGGGAAGGAGAGGTAATGAGGAAGCAACACCTGCCTGGCACAAACAAAATTTTTTAAATGCAAACAGAAGAAAAGAAGGTGACTTGGTGTGTCATACAATCACAGCACTGAGGCATGCCAACAGAGAGCGGCTACATGAGACAACAATGCCTGCTTGCTTAACGCTTTCAGAGAACAAACAAAGGGATGTTTTTACTAAGCCAGAGGGAACACGACAAGAAAAGGGAGGAAGTCAAAGAAGAAAGAGAATAAGGTGAAAGGAAATTTCGCAGGGTCAGTAATATGTACCATGAGAGGAGGAGCCTGGGCCTGATCACTGACACCATCCGTCATACTTGAGGACCGCAGTCTGTTTGACAGCTGGCCCTGTTAAAATAGATAAAAAGTAAGCAGAAAAAGAAGAAAAAAACTTTATTGCAAGCAATATTTGTCACTCTTATTTCGGACAAAATAAGACCAACTTGGAAATCACAAAAACTGCCTAAATTAACACCATTAAGTCTAACATTGCTAAAAATCTCACCAAAGCCGAGCTGGGCCCTGGCACTTCGCCGTTGGTATCGGGAGTGAGTGACAGCCTCAGGTTTAAATCTTCAGAGAACTCCTGGGTGACGGGTGTCGATGGATGTTGTGGTGTCAAGATGGAGGAGGGTCCGGGCAGAGACTGAGCCATGCTGTCATTGGGGTCTTCTTCTGTGATGAGCTCCCAGGACTGCAGGAGCAACAAGGAGACAAAGCAATGTAGCAAAAACATTTTAGCACCTGGGACAGCTGTGACTCAGTATGTATGCTGTATGTATGTGCTTATTCTTCTCTCTCACATTATCAAGGTCTCTGGGCTCCAGGTGCTCATTCTCTAGGTCTTCACTAATGTGGCGTCTCGAACGGAAAACACGGTGAGCTTCCTGATGGATCTGCCGCTGCTGATTGTCACTTTCAGTCTCTGATATGATACCTCTGAAGGGAAGGAAGTGATTTTTTACAAAACAAAATGTAAGTAAGTCACAGAACTGAAATGTAGGGTGGTATTACAGTAAAATTCTTGACTAGAACTGGACTGGTAAAAATGGCAGAAAGCTACTGTTAGCTTCTGGCCAAGCTCAACCAGTTTTTGGGTACAGTTTACCACTTGTCACTCTAACTCTTTCAACACAAATTCTGACTCAGACAAATTGGCATTTTAAGGGAATAGTGAGATACACAATATCTGTGGCTTGAGTGTGTACAGTCATGGGTTTATAGACCTACAGAAAAAGTTAAATAAAAAGTATACTTGACCAAAAAGTATGACTCTTCTTTTGTGTTACACTGAGATTTTTCCTCATTGCATGTCAAAAATATATTTCAAAACTAAAAACACAAGGATAGAGACTGGCCGTACATGGTAGAAGGCCGTTTCCACTGTGTAGAGCGGTTGTTGTGGTTGACATAGTAGGTACGTCCCAGGTTGTCCACCTTCTCTTCCCAGCCTGGAGGCAAAGGGGGCAGCATCTGCTGGGGTCGCTGAGAGCCAGAGTCCGCTGACTCATCCCATCCCTGAAAGAGAAAGTTCAGTGACATAAAGTAATATTAGAAACTCACTGGAAGCTCAGGCCGAAGATCCCGTGGTCACAGTTATCCCACTGAGCTGACAGCTTGTCAGACACGCATAATGATCAGCAAGTCGCTCAGCTTTAAGACAGGATTAAAGCATGGAAATTCATCAAAGATTTTTCAGTCAGTTGTGGCTTTTTAAAACTTTTCAGAGGGGTGTGTTGCGTTTCTAAATGTTGTTGTTTGTTTAACATTCACTGGTGTTTATTTTTGCATGACAAGCTACACACTGGGTGGGATATTTACGACCTGAGGCTGAGGGACTTAGCTAACTGGCATCAATAACAATACCAGCACTGACAAAGTTGAACTCTCTCTTTTAGGATAGTAACCATGAAAAAAAAACCAACAACAAACAAACAAACAAACAGGGAAGCGAATGTGAATAGATATTATTTTAGAAGTTAGTGTGCAAAAGGGAAAAAGAGATCTAGTGAGTGGACTGGAAGACTTTTTCACACTAGGAAAATGAAGTGATGTAGTGACCAAGGTTGGCACATTGAAGTTTTCGCACTTTGGTTGCGAAATTTCACCTTAACCGCGACGACTTCCACTTTCTGGAAATGTAAAGTACCTCTCTAGCACTACCAAAGAAATCGACACTTACCACATCCAAGAATGCACATAAAAAGAGGAAGAAGCTCCTATTTCTCCAAATAACAGGCAGTATTGTAAATGGTTTTTCCATATGCTGACCTGGAAAAGGCTTTCACCAGATTCTGGCAGCGAGATGCTGCCTGAATTCTCAGAGAAAAGGATAAAAAGGAGAGCTGTAGTCTCTCCTCTCACTCTGAGCAAAAATCCCTCTCATACTTTCTGTTGGTCCATGTTGGGAAACTTACTGTCATCTTTAAGCCTAGAGCTGTGCTTTCTTTGTGTGGAAGGAAAGAATGAAGCTACAATCTGACTTAACTTCAGGTTATTATGAATAAGTCAGTCAAAAAGATGCCTAGTGTAATTAAGTCAGTAGTTAAAATCAACACATCAACAATGGTGACCAAGACCTTACCTCAGCCTCCTCCCTTATCTCTCCAGCCTCCTCCTCTTGTCCTCCTTGCTTGGGCAGATAGGCCATCTTCAGACGCAGGTAACCCTTCACCCTGGACTTGTGACTAGAAAGGTAATATCAGCAAAAATGAACCAACTTGACAACAGCATATCAAAACCAGGTGCCTGCACTCTCAAAGCCCTTAGCTTGTAATGCAGGGGAGTTCCCAAACTGCCTATTAGCACCAGATGGTCTTTCACCTTCAGTCACAGCATCAAATTAACTTACTGCTCTCTGGCAATCTGACATCAGTTTACATTGTGTTGCTAACCATTATTACAGTCACTACGAGTTTAATAATCTGTTAATGTTCACTCTATTTGCTAATGGGGGCAAACCAGACACATTTTAACCAAAGAGGTAGAATTACTGGTGTCTAATGCCACTGTATACTTGTACTTCCTGTTTGACACATCCGTTAGAAACTGACCTTCTGGGCCGCAACAGGAAGTCTTTAAATGTGTAGGGACGCTCCATAGCAGGGTCCTCTGTCTGCAAATTAAGAGGAGGCATATGATGACAATGATCAATTGTACACACAAGCAAATACATATGTTTTGGAGTATCAAAACATCAGAGTCATGAGTTTACTACACGGCTGGAACCCTCTGCACAGGATCATTATGCAACAGTGAGCTTCTCCTGTTACATATTGAACAGCAAAAAGGTCTTTTGTAATTCACAACAATCTCCCACTGCTCTCAGACAAGGCCAAACCAGTCCAGACTGGCTGCTCACCACGTACTACTTTGTAATGTACCACTGAATCAGAACGCCAGTTTCTATATCAAAAGTACAATCTCAAATTTGAGCTTTGCACAAAAAAAAAAAAAAAATCTGAGTTACTTGGACTTACATTGTAGATACTCAAAACTGATAAAGTTTTTAAATGATGCATTTGCAGTTTTGCTTAAATACATCTGCAGGATTTGCCTGTGGCTGTTCAAAACCTGAAGCAAAATATTCCCAATTTTATGTGTGACTCATACAAAAAAGGGCTAGGTGCATGAGCCAGCACAAAGTTTTATACTTTATAGTGCATGAAACTGTGTTTGGAAAGTTTAAGTAACTCAAGCTTCCACAAAGCAAATGCAGCTACCAGAGTGCTACAGATGAGTCAACACTGCTGATCCGATTGATGACATGTACAAGAGTATCTAAGAGAAGCAAGTATAGTAAGAAAGGCAATGACTAAAGTAACGTCTAGTGACTGACTATGAAATAGACTGCATCCAGTCATGCATAAAACAAATGAAGTCTCTTAAAACACACATAAATAACACAGATGACATCATCTGTAAAAGCTCTGCAGTAGCTTATTCATGCTCAGCTCAATTTGCTTAATGGCTGAGTTAAGATTTACAGCATTAGCTGCATCAGGACCGAATATTCTCTCTGCCGTCCACTGACTTCACCTCTCAACATGACTCAGCTTTTATCTACTGCCAATTTCCTGGACCTATGGGAGCTAAACAGGACATTAATAATTAACCCAAACACCTTTTACTGATTTGCTTTTAAAGGTTCGCAACTTGGATGGAACTTCAGAGACACAATGAGTCTCAAAGCACAGCTCTCCAGTGACTGAAAGAGGTGCTGCTTCAGAATGATTTGAAGGTTTATTTATTTTAGTTTCAGGTCCTGTTCAGCATGTCAAACTTCAACTGTGAAAACTGCCAAGCAGCACACACTGGTTCTGCAAGGTTTCTGTTTTCAAAGCTGTTGTCTCCCAGCAGTCCACAGTTTCCAGGCGAGTACATGTGAATGTGTGAATTTGACGAGGGTTGCGTTTTCCATTGATTCTGAGGGCAGCCCGCCCTCGGGATAGTCAACTCTGTTTACATTCTAGACAGCCCACTTTCCATGTCTAGCAAGACGTGTGCTGTTAGATCACAACGTCACGCTACTTGTGTTGCTAGCACTTTCTCACCCTCAAAACAGAAAAACACACTCTGTGCCTGACCTTCACAAAGGTTAATCAAGCAGGGCAAAACCAGAAGATAAGAAACAGCTGAGTATTTAAAAGAGTGTTATAAGAGTCAGTCTGGACACACACACACACACACACACACACATGCATGCCCACACATACACACAAGTAAACACACACACACAAATAACTCACCGGCAAATGACTGAGAGGAACATCAACTTGTCCCAGGAAATCATCTCTGGTCTAGGAAAAAACAAGAAGGTCACCTTGAGCAGCTTAATTTTAGAAGCAGCAGTTTTTTTCAGCGTGTCTCGAGGATACCAAAAGTTCCAGCAGGGAAAGAAAGGGGAAAAATCCACAATGTTGAGGTGAATTACCTAATGAACCAGCAGTCCAGCAGCATTTTGTGTTTAACTGTCACAGACTGAGTGAAAGAGATGGAGATTTCCATTTCATGGTCAGAACTATCCAGAAATAACCTATGGCTTTTTGATGGACAGCTGTAGTGAGCTGAAAATTTTTGATAGTTGAAAAATTTGGGAAGTGCAAGTTTGTTTGAACAATTTCTTCCAAATGTTACTGAAATTATCACACAATATTTGCTCTGTTTTTTGGGGTTTTTTTGGTGGCTTATCCTCTCTGTCAATAACCACAGATTTCCATAAAGAGTCCAGGCAGAGAGGCATAGCCTGGAGGTTTATTTCTGGACAGGCCTTTGGTATCATTTCATAGGAAAAGAACCCGTGAACCCAGCAAGGAAAAATAACACTGCCACTGCCACCAGATTGAGGCTTAATCAGCCAGACGGAGGGAGAGAAGGATATAGGTGACAACAGGGAGGAGAACCAGGGAAAGTTTGTGTTTCAGACTTAAGAGGCCCGTAGATTTTTCCATCCTTTTGTCGTAATTAATGCAGACTGAGAGGAAAAGGGGAAGATTGACGGATGACTGGGCTGCTGCAGCAGTGTTTACCTGTGTGAGATGGAAAAGCCCATTCTTGGTAGAAGCCTGTGTGTGGGACACAACTGATTTAGACAACAGGCATAAACTAACATTGATGTTTGTTTGTAGACACCAGTTTGACAGGAACTGTTAGGTTTAAATAATGTGTGATACTTCTCCTGGTCCAGTTGTTTTCAGTTGGAGTTCTGTTCAGAAGACTTAATGAGTTGCCAAAGGGTCAACCATAAAAAGATTATTAACCAAGAGCAAGCTGGCAGTCTCAATGATTCTTTTGAATAGTGCTCATTCTTTCTTCAAGCTTTAATATACAACAGAAGAAATTCTGTTAAAGTTCCTTCACTGGTGCACAAAAGTGCAGTCATAAAAAGTTGATATGGAGTTATGGAAACAATTTCTAACTGAACATAAAATGCAGGGAACGCAGTATATCAACTTGATTTGACAATGAAATTTAATATTTGTGGTCATTTATTAAATTTGAGTCAGCAAATAAAAGCTTTGAAAAAAAAAATAATATGAAAAAAAGGCTCAAAAATTCACTTTTGCTTCCTTGAACATCATCATGCATAGTTTTGCCAAGTCCAAATTTAATGGAGTAAAAACAATAAAAACTGCATTTATCGATCGTGGGTCAGCACAGTTTACAATCTCTTACAACTACGACACAAGCTTAAGGTAAGCAGCAATCCTGTCGGTCTATTCTGATCATCAGAAGAAAGAAGTACAAAACAGTGTTGGGAAATGCCTGCATGAGGCTCCAACCGCAGTTCAAGGTATTGTTTTGGTTTTTGAAGTGGGATTGTATGAGGCTCTTATTATTGGTTGCTGTTTTTAAGGGATAGTTTCCACCCACAAAAATCACATAAAAACACTTAACACATTAATCGATCGATGCAGTGGTTTTGTCAAAGGAGTCTGGTGGCTTTGAATAGATGGATAGAATGGCTTCATTTTCCCATCAGAAAGGGCTGATTGACTGCAAGATAAAACTGTTAAACTATTCGAAATAAAGTGTACACTTTAACTGCTATTTATTTTTTTCGGTGGGACTTTATTTTTATGATGCTGACATCCACGGCAGTACACTCCTGACATACCTAGAACAGCACTCCTGCTGCTTTTCCTAACTGGGGAGGTGCTCATTTGCATCTTCTGTAGGTCATGTGTTGGAAGGTAATAAGTTACATATTAAAATAAATGTAATTCAAATCAGGTAAAGTTACTGAAAAAAATGTGATTGAAATACAATTAATGATTAAAATGTTAGTGTTTACAAAGACTCTACGTCCAAATATATCATATTTTAGTTACAAGCTTACATTTAGAACTCAGTTCTTCATTCATAACATTCGTTCTATTGTTCTGCATCTATTTGTCATGCAGGAATTCCTTTGGCATGTGTCCGACAATGCGGGTCAGCAAAGCCACTGTGACAAATTTGAGGCAACACCATCATGTATACAAGGGGCTGTTTCTACATCAAGACAGGCCACGCTTGTGACCATTTGACCACGTCATCAGATGGACAAGAACGCCTTTCAGTGCTCGAACTTTGACAATATTTTCCTTGTGAAATCAGAAAAGGCCTCTAACATGACTGTACAGTGTAAAGCTTGTTTACCAGCAGGGAAAGTACTGCCAACTTTGAAATGCTCAATGTCAAACCTGAGGATACCTCTACCGCAAACTGTCACAAAAAATATTTTTAAAACTGGGAAAAACATTTCTTTGAAAAGTTGTTCAAAAAAGTCATAAAATTCACAAAGTTACGTTACCTTGAAGAATTATAGAAATAGTCGCATTACTTATGACATTTTCAACAGGGCAACTAGTTATCTGCAACCTTTTACATTTCAAAAGTAGCCTGTTCAACAACAGCAATACAATGACAATAATTAAGGCTACAAATCAACCTCTTTAAAACACAGAGTTATTAATGAACACGAGATAAACAGACAGTTGTGAATTAATTTGTATTCACAAACACACACGTAGACATACTCATTTTAAACTATTTCTTTTTGGAAAATTCAGAACCACTAGGGCGTAGTTTACAGCACAATCTACTTTCGCTTCCTTGCTTCACATAACTCTCATGTGTTAGAAACACTGAATCATGAGGTTTATCTGAACTAGGACAGAGCAATAAAAGCAACCTGGACCACAGCATGAGTATGAAGGTATCACGTTACTCTCTTTCACATGTGTTGATCTTTTAACTCACAATGTCAAATTGTGAAACACTTTGCAACTTTGTGCTGCATAAATTAAGTTTAGAATTACAATAAATCATGCAACCAAGCCAAGAACGTCAGCACTGATAAGCAATGAACGTTTGATCTTCACCTGGAAATCTCAACTGTTGCCACCCTACAACCTAAAAAAAAATGGTGGCACTGTAGCTTGTGACTTTTGAAACTGTTGGTGACGATGTTCCTGCCTTCAACGGGCTTTCAAAAAGTGTCTACTGGCAATACCAGTGTCCCATGGGACAAAATGCACTCCTGGGACATGCGGCTGTTTTTCTATCCTTAACAATAACAAGCATTTTAAGCTGTGGGTATGTGTATGCAGAGGGATATAATTGCAGAGTCATCAAAGGGTCACAGTTGAGCCTGCAGCTGCCTACCAAGGCCAGGTTACACTCAGAGAGGGAGGGTGCCACCAGCAAACAAGACAAGGAGGAGGGACGAAGAGTTAGAGAGGAATGAGAGAGATAAAGAATCAGGAAGCTAGCTCCAAAAAAAGCTGGAGAACGAAATACAAACTGGATGTTTCACCCAAGTCTCAAAAAACTTGCTTCTCACATATTTTAAGCTTTATGCAGGTTGTTTCAGGTTTTATATATTCATTTCTGAGATTCCTACTGCTACCTACAAAAAATCGATGTGAAAGGAAATTCAAATTGTTGAGCTAACAGCTCTGAAAAACAAAATTTTAGAAAATGAACAGCAATGTCCCAATAATACACTTAACGCATTATCAACAGTTTTCACTGTTTATAGTAAGAGACGAGGCCGTTTAATTTTTTAAATGTCATTTTTTGATGCCATGAGCACCACATTTAAAATTTTTTCCACCATTTTGTACCTAAACAAATAAAACCAAAGCTGTCAGCATGCATGGATACCAACAGATATATATGATAAGAATGATCAGTGCTAACTGTAGCTGCACAGAGTTTGCATGCACAAGGAAGCAGAAACGGACTGAGAAATAATGATAGAGAGCAACCTGGAACAAGTTTGGGCTGGCACTGAAGTGCAAAAAGGTTGTCTAGCCTACTCAACAGTCTCCATGCTGACACAATTGAATTACACTACCATGCAACTCTGACAGATCAAAGCTGACAGAGAAAAGCCCTTCACAACAATAGCAATATGAATCCCTCTCACATGCCATTGACCCAAAATAAATAGAGAACCCCCCCCCACGCATCCACAGTCCAGTCTCAGGTAAATATAGCAAACCCATTGGCCTGCAATGGTTCTTTGTGAATGGCAACTGGGGGACGTGGAGGCAGGGCTGTAATGAGGGCAATCCACGGTGGCATAGCTGTCTGCAGATAGTCTAGCTGGCACACACTCACACAGAAACATTCACTCCTACAGTCCCATCACGCAGGGCTTTAAAAAGGGGCACTCCAACTCCAGGCAACCACTTGGGGAAGACCCATCATTATGGTCTAAATGAGGACACCCTGGGGTAACACAACACTAAGTGTTCTAAAAAGGGACAGGAGATGTAAAATGCGTTCAAGTGTGGCCTCAGTACTGTCAAAACTAGGACTAAGAATATGCTAAGACTAGATGCATTAGTGGAGAATGGCGTCGGACAGAATCATTTTGCCGAATCTTACACAATCTTTTGGATTTAGGACTTAGGAACATTTTGAGTCCAAGGTTGAAAATTATTAGCATAATGCTGATATCACGGTTACCTCAACAGTCAGGGGGGCAAAGGTAACCGGCTTATGACACATATTCTTCATGTCATAAAAGTCTGGCATGGCACCATCCTAACTGAGCCAAAGATCGTAGATTGAAAGTTAACACTTGGGGCATGTTATGTAAAATAAATAAGTACACAATCTCCTTGATTTGTCAGACAAACAATTATTGTTATTAAAGGAGCTTTTTTGTGAAAAAACAAAATTTATATTCACATTCACTGCTACAAACCAAAATGCAATGTTTGTGACCTTTAAGACTAGCATGTGTTGGATGCATTTTCTTCCACATAAAACTTGCACAAATGTTTTTTTTGATATTTAAAAACATGACTTGTTTACATTTACCTTGCCAAGAGTTAAAATACCTTTAATGATGCATTCCTGTGTCTCTCAACATCCTACTGTCAATTGTCAATCAGTGGAATAATTTGAAACAATCGGCTGGACTGTGTATCGCATTTCCCACTTCCATTTACATTCTCTTGTACAAAGTAAACGAAACAGGGACCCACACAAAAGGTAAATGCTTGATAGCAGTACGAACATTCAAGTATACAACAGGGCACAGTTTGATTCATTGATGTAGCATGGTGGTCTTGAGTCATGGAATAAGTAAGCAGTAAAAGAAGTCCTTATAACCTGCAAAAAATCAATCTGGAGTAAGAATTGTGTCGAGACTCGTACACATACATACTGCGACACAAGATCGTAAATATACATATACAGACAATGCCGGGAACCACAAATGTCCAGGTTGTTTACATTGAAAAAGCTAGGGATGTGCAAAATGTTTACCTTTCTGTATTAGACAATCCCTGTAGACTGTAGACTCCTGGCAGCAAACCCTCTATGAGAAACTACTGGGGGTAATCCTTACATAGTAAATGACAGGCCCATAATTTGAGTATCTATTATAAATTGGTTTTTTTTGTTGTTGTTTTTTTTACAAATGCAAATACAAGATTCAGTTTATTTTTGAAATTCTTATGGAGGTAGGGTACAGAATATGTTGCTTCTGAAAAGCTTACTATCTAAGGTGATTTGATGAGAAGCTTGTTATTGACCACTTGGGTAATATGACATACTTATTATCAAAGTTCAACCTTTAGATCTGTTTAGCTTTTACGGCTTTAGCTATACATGAAAGGCGAAGATATGGGAACATTAAAAAAAGACTTCAGGCTTTCTGAAAGCTTGTTAAACTTCTTCACCAGCATTTGGGACGTAATGACGTCTTAGTTCTTAATCACTCATGGAGCAGCTGCGAGGATACCGATCCATACCAGCCTAGAGCCAAAGGAGACATGCCGCCTGCCCGCTCTCAAAATCAACAACCACGCTCGAAACAGCCTAAAGATAGAAACAGCCAACTCTCAAAGAGCACTGGCTGCAGTTAAGGGTATTACTAAACCTAAGTGTCACATTTCTGTGAAACAGAAGGCAACAAGTGCATGGAGAGAAATTATCCGTTCCTGTTTTCCTTTCATGACTAAATCGGCCTCTGTGTGTAAAATTTGAAATGCCTGTGGTTGTGAAGTGAAAGAAAGCCAGTGTGTGTGATTTAGCTCAGCAACCGTGTCTGTGCTTTTCACTTCCCAGAATGTCACCACCCTCTTCCTGCACCATACGGATCTCTCCTCATCTTGTCTGGGACCAGCGAGTAAAATGACTCAAGCACTAACAACTGCGCAAATTAAATGTAAAACACTTGAGAAACCCAACAGAGTCTGCATTATTTAGGCAAGTAGGTTTAAACTTCATCCTGAATCTCATTTATCATATCCATGGCGCAGTTGTCAGCCCCTTTTCTAGCTACTCAACATACAAAATATCATGTATTTAACTAAATGTCAAATAAGCAAGACGACATATCCATTATGTGTTGTCAGTGTTTACAATTCATTTTCAAATGAATTTCTCCAGCATTAAAAATGAAAGCCCTGCTGCCCACATTAAAATGTCAAACAGTCATATTTAAGTATTACAATAATTTACCTTGGGATTATTCCTTGATGAATCATTACCAAGGGTCACATCCTGATCTCCACCTGGGGTAAAATATATCTTGAAATGAGGCTGCCTTCTGGAAGCTTCCCCACTGATTTTGAAAGTACAACCATTAGATCTGTTTCTTGCTTCCATTCTTTGTGTCTCCACATCTGTTTGGTTCTCTTCTGCATCTTGGCTATCTGCACTAGTTTTCTGAGGTTGATTCTCAAGCAAAAGCCTCTGATGAGGTGAACTTCTCCCCAGTCGAATTCTGGGGTAACGCACCATGCGGGTACCTCCTGAGCTGGAAAAGTCAACATCTGCGCATTCTTCCTGGGATGCAGCAGCCTGTTGCCTGCCTTGGCTCTGATCCTGGTTCTGATTTTGCTGGAGCTGAAACACTACTCTCTGTGTTCCACCATTAACAACAGAACACTGGTCCAAGCTCGGCTGCTGGACAGACCAGCCAGTACCACCATAAGGGAGGATTCTGAAATGCTGGATGTCAGAACCATCAGGAGAGTTTCTCTGGATGCAAATACCACCAACACTGATACCTGGCTGGCCTCTGTTGTACACAGTATAACCATTGGAACCAATACTAAACACCCTGCGTTTGGGCAAGTCTGGCTCTGTCAGAAAACTTTGTGAGTTTAAAGACTCTGTGCTGTAGTATGGAGGAGGTGAATGTTGTGGAACGTCCACTCCAATCTGTGGTTTGCTATAGGCAGGCGCAGGTCCTGGAGGAGTATAACAGGGTGGTGGGACATCATCCACAAGACCGCGGGAATCTCCATTACTTGATCCATTTGAGCGCTGGAGGGAAATGTGCATGGAGGAGCTCTTGGTGGGCCTCGGCTCAGCGTAGGTGGCAAGCTGAGGGATGAACATGGAAGAGCTGCGTTTAAGTGAAGGCTCCAACCGCGAACCAAGAGCTCTTGGTGGGTCATGCTGCGCAGCTAGCTCCTGAGAATCCCTCGATAACGGTGAAGGCTGCATGCTAAGCAGCGTGACCACGTCATTGTCTTCTCGCTGATCCTCGGAGTCTCCTTCCAGTATCTCTGGGGCTGTGTTACTGCGACCTGAGCCAAAGTACAAACGCAGACGTTGTGCCATTTTCCCTTCACCTCCCACAGCTCCTGTTCCCTCTCACTCTGTCTGGCTGTTTGGTTCTCTCCTCTTGCTCCCGTCTCGCCCACTTCTCTCCTTTAGCTGGCCGGATGACTGATCCCCCTTTTTTTTCTTACACTCTCTCTCTCTCTAACCCCCCCTCCCACCCTCACAGATTCTCTTCCACAACTTTCCTTCCCACAAGCAACAGTATGGAGGAACAGAGTCACACCGCAAAAACTAGGCTGCCACTGTAAAAGAGCTGACAACTTTACACTACGCACTCAAAGGAATGGCAGAGTGGAGGCTAAAGAGAGGAAGGGTGAGGGGGAAAAAAAGAGGAAGGATCCCCGTTTGCCAGACTCTTAGCGCTACCAAGCACTAGCGACAGACAGCAGAAATAGCCTGAGCCTAGTGACGGCCAGCATTCCTGACATGATTGGATAAGAGCTGCCGGCACTCCTGGTTTCCGAGGTGGCAGTGGGTTGCTTGTCAGTCATGTGATTACAAATGGTCCCACCGCCTCATGTTACAACCTCATGCTGCCCTCAACTGCCAACTGGTCCCACCAAAACATCCTGCCAGTTTGGTAGCTTTTAACTCCAATAAATTACCTCTAAATGCGAACATTATTTAAAACTTCACTCCTTTACCTAAAACTGATATGAGTCTGTAAATATAACTCAGATTCCTGCTAGCAGTGTTTAATATCATAAAAGTTACTATTAAATATGACCTCTGAATCTCTACACTCTGTCTTTATTGATGTAATGGCTAGGGGCCAAAAAAATCACCCCTTCTCTAGTTACTGATCTGATACTGCATTTCCTCCTGAGGGAGGGGAAGGGAGAGAACAAGAGAAAAAGAATGACAGATTCATAAATCTGTTTTTATACCAACACAAAATAACATCTACATTCTTTTTGACTAAGTACACTGGTCACAACATTTAGTGAAGATTTTCTTGTAAATGTGTTCCACTAAGTTGTTAAAAATTATCAATAAATCTGCAGGACTAATTGAGCACTGTCATTTCCTGCAGCTTGGAAACATGATAAAAGAAAGTGTAAGGAAGTTGTTGCTAAAAATGGACCAGAAAAAAAGCAGCTGCAGAGTGGAGAGCAAAATATCTGACAGATTGCAACTTTGATAAGGCAAACAGCTCAGTCGTCTCTGAGGAAAGACATCCAAGTCTTCTTCAAACGGAATAGACTACGTTGCCTCCCTAACAGAGCCAAACATTTGACTGTCTGGTGGTTTTATAGGCCACTCTGTTTGCATCCAAAAAACCGCCCAATATACAACTCAGCTGTGATCCTAGTCTGCCTTGCTGAAATTAGAGTACAAATTATGATTCTACAGCATTTGTGATGTACTATTTGGCTTTAATAAAATTTAAAACAGGGAGAGATGTTTTCACAACATACTGTTCATTCATGAGAGCATTTATTATGCTGCTAGGCAGAAAAATGATTCACAAGAGGATCAGCATGAGAAAAATGGAGGTTTGGGCGACCTCGCCTTGAGGCCAAAGTCAGTGGGGGTGCTGTCCACCCCTGTGCACAGAACTGACAGTCTTTTATGATAATCTGTTCTTTTAGAACTGTCCAAAAAGCCAATCCAGCCTCTATGACTGGTCCGACCTATGGTTTAGCTCTCAATGCACCACTTTCTCTGTTTCAAAAAAGCAAGCTGAAAACAAGTTGACAGCCAAGCCACTAATGGTGCACCACGAAGGGAAAAAGGAAAATAGGAGAAAAAGGTTCTCCATTGTGGACAAGAGGGCATCAAGGAGACAGGAGATATTTACTGGAGGTAGAGAAACTGCCAAGAGGAAAAGACTGCGGAGAAAAAACAAAATCGTGGCTTGGCAGCCGGTTACACTTAGTGATGACACACTGCCTACAGTGTTAGGCACAGTCAATAAATGTGTGTGTGAAATGTTATGGAGAATGTTCTGTACAAAAGAAACAAAATGCCAATGTGTGGTCCAATGGCAGCAAGCCCAGCTTGCCAAATGACATAACATGCCTGCTTCAAACAAAGCACTACACTGTATTGTAGTCCTATTCTTTCTTTACATTCTACAGCCTCTTGAATAGTTCTGCTATATTTTGTAGTAACTAAATTAGTTGACATTTAGTGCACCTACGTACACTACAATCTCTCATAGTGTTATTACACAATTTTATGTCAATCTTTTCATCTTTTCTGACAAATAAAGCATAAAATTACTAAAAGCAAGAGAATGAGCAGCTGCTTCAAAGAAATCTTAACCAGTGGTGGAGGAGCTGCCTTGGCATGCACCTAGAGATAGACAGAAAAGCATCTTCTCATACATATAAGGAGAGGACCAGGCTTAAGCCTGCCTGTGCGGCGCCTTCTAGTGTCATCCTCCTCTATACAGCAAAATAAGAGCTCCCACTGTACTGACGGAAAAAAATACGAGCTGCCCTTTATTTAGCTGGCCAAGCACCAGCGATCCCCTTCATAGGTCGCATAGGCCATGCAAACAAAACACACACCAATGTATGCACTAACAATAACAGTACATTAAACAGAGGCTTAATCATTAGGTGTAAAGATATCCTTACTTAACAATCAGGGAAAGTACAAAATGCAGTGATACAAAAAGACACCCTGCAAGCACAAATCTCTCAACTTCCCATATCAGTACAGAAAAGCAGTAGCACTGAATCTGAGGGGCCACGACGGAATGTGTCTTGATACGGCCAAGACCATCAATACTATGTTTGGCTGCATCCGCTGTTTGTTTTATAAAACATTAAGCACAAGAAATAGACCCCAGCTTTACTGAGAAGTCATTAGAAAGAAATATCCCCCCAGGGCTACGTCTCTTTCAGGGGAAGTCTTTCACTTCTTCCACAGAACAATGTCTTCCTTCTGTCAACAGCCATTCCACTGGCCTGACTCCTCTGAAGATGGTTCTTTAAGATGAAGGTTATGCATTACTGTGATTAGTGAATTGATGATTAAAACCTACTTGTGCTGTTTTTAACTGCTGCAACTCTTGACATTGTGCGACACTTATTCTAGCTGTCATGGCAACTGAGGGCCTACAACAGGCTTAAGTCAAGGAAGCTTGCGTTCCCGTCTGCGGGGGGAATCTGAGAAATTTGACATTAGAGGAATGTTCTTTTGTTCAAGTTCATCTGAATGAGCTTAGAGTTTGAAATCTTATCGAATCAAATCTAGAAACATGTCAGCAAGTTCACAAGAAGAAGAAGATTGTGAAGACACGGGGGTGCTGATAAAGTCAATAAAACACATTCCAGCTAGATGATCCCTGTTGTGAAATGAAAGCAGAACCATTACTGGAAAATAACTCTGAAAAGTGTGCGGCAATATCAATTTTATAATCATCACACTTTACTTTGTGGTACATTAATGTTTTTTTCATAACTGAGACAAAACCATAAAAGAAAATGCTTCTGGAAAGTACATTACCAATGTCAAAATAGTGTAAAGTAGAGACAAATAACATGTAAATTCAAAGAGGCATGACGACTACTGTGGGTGGAACTATAAAAATAAACTACTGACAGACATGACAGCCAAATAATATATTTCATGCAACAGAGGGAGTGAGGGGTCAGAGGTTATGAAATATGAATCTTACCAATCTGTTTTCGTCAAACACTTCAAAGAGTAGCCTGTGATTCTGCGGACACACCTGTGGTGGCGGACAAAATAACAGGGCCGATATTACAGCAGTCATCCAGTGGTTATGTATGTCATGAAATGCAGATATACAAGCAACCAAACACTTTGTAACAATAACCTGCTTGTTTGTGCGTTAAAATAGTTTACAACTACTGTGGCTAGAAGATAGTCAACCTAATCATTATAACATAGGATTGAACTATAATTTCTTTATAAATAGCTGGTGGGGAATAATCATATATGTGGCTAAGCTTTCAAAGTCTAATATGGTCTGTTTGATTACAGTGGTAGAGGTGGTGGGACTTAGCTGTCACTTAACTGCAACAAAAGATTAACAACTCCAACACTAACACTCCAAGAGCAATAACAGAGTCTCTTGGTGGAGGACACAAGAAAGGAAGGGAATCAGACATATAATGAACTCACTCTGAAGTAGAATTCCTCATTCCATTTGGGATTGAGGGTCTGAAACACAAAGAACAGGCGTGGTTAGATTAATAATAAATACAGCTGTATATTAAAGCATAGTTAGCGCCATCTTTGATTTACACAGAAAAACAGAGCAGATGTATGAAACCAATCCAACTCGTAGTGAGAAAGAGAGGCCAAGTGAGAAATTAGGCTCAATCTCGTGCGTCAGTGATCCTCTTATACTGTTAGACGAAGTTTGTAGCTTTAACATGTCCCGGTGATTGGCATTAGTGCCTAGATTAACAGCCATGAGGATTTTTCACCTACTTTCTGGATGAGTTAGCTCAGTACGTGGATACACAGACTCTCCTCTCGCCTCACAAATTAGATATTTTAATGGACAGAGAACTATGTGACACATCTCATTAAAATTCCTTCTGTGATTGAAATGACTTAAACACCAGAATGTCAATGAAACCTTAATTTCACAAGTCACTCTGATTAATAAACATTTTACAACACTTTACAGCAGCGATAAAATAACACTTCTGTTAAAACACCCACTGACGTAGCATTACAAATGAACCCACTGCACTCTGACTCTGATTTAAAAAAAATGAAAATTCACAGATTTAAATGCAAAATATCAACATTTGGTAAAGGTTAAGGATTACTTAGTTACTAATAGTTACTGGCTCTTATTTGTTTTTTTCATATTTGCCATCATGTTTTATGCAAGCTTGCCATGGGCCAAATTCTAAGCTTCAACAACAAAGATGCCATCAAAGGTGTCCCACTTAAAGACACATAGAGCCCATACAAGAGTCAAGCAGTGATGCTTTTTTTTTTCTGCTCCACATAGCAGTGCATTGTCGGCTATTTATATCCAATAAGGCAACCATGGCCACTGGCAGCATATGTCTGCCTGCATGGAGGCCTGAGCCGCCTGACTCCAGCAGAGGATTGGCGGGCATTTTCATGAGGCTAACTTTACTGACCAGTAACGGAAGAAATTTACACAGACACATGATGTGGTTTGCAGAGTCAGTCTACATGACAGCGCATTAAATTTATATCTCTGCATATGTATTCCCTCAAATCCTGGCCGAGGAATAACACACACTGCAGAGTAACATGCATCACATGTTGAGAATAAAGACTTCATTTTAAATTACACAGGCAAGAGCATTTCCACAATGTGAGCTCTGAAAATGGAAATGTGATTCAAAAATCATAGCCCACTCTGACATTAAGATAGTCTCTGAATGGAGTTTATACTAACAGAAGTAATAGCTCCCCCTGCTGAAAATTGATTTCCTCCCCTAAATAGGCCACTGGGGGAAGCCTCCCCAAACTTCCTTTACACTCTGTTAAGCAGGAAAGGAAGCACTGCCTTCTGGTAACTTCCTGTGGTTTCCATCTCTCATGATAATATAATTGCCTTGAATTGAAGGAAAAGTGGTGATAATGTTTAGAGTGGGCTTATAAGGATCTGGTGATCTCAAATCTGTGACTTCAAAGCAGAGTGAGCAAGGCCACATTTAAGAGGCTGTACAATAAATGCATGATGCAGGTGTTAAAGGAGATGACTGCAGCAGGAGTGGACAATTTAATAGGGCAGAAAGACGCTAGAGCTCATTGGGCCTGAAAAGTATCAGCCAAAGGTCTGAACAGAAGAGAACAGAAGAAAGCAACAGTAAGCGACAGACACATGTATCAAAGTCACTTTTTCTTAAAGACCTACCTTTTTAATGGTTTTTGTTTGGACTAAGGCAAGCTCTCTGTTTTCATCCGCGACATAGAGAGACAGTTTGACGTAAGGATCACTGCAGAAACAAAACAGGAACAAAAAATCATTAGTGGAGAAAAAGTGATCTTGAGCCTTTCACAGTTCTTACTTTGTAACAGCTCTTGCACTTTCACAGGTACAAATCTGCTCCCAACACATACTACCAAATAATATTTCAAATACATACAGATGGCACTTCTGACAGAAAATGTATGTTTCTTTATAAAAAACATGATTTTTTTTCCCCAATTGAAATAAACAGAGATTTTTTTAAAAATGTTAATAAGACAAAGCTTCTGAAGTCTTAAGATAAAAATATAGAGTTAGAAATTATTATGATAGGTCCCTTTTAAAGGAAATTAGGGATTCCCACAGTGTACAGCAGGAAGTAACAGTGTTCCCTACCTAGTAATCATAACCTTAGTTAGTCCTTTTTTAAATCTAAGATCATATTAACTGCTTCCACAACACTGCTTATTTCCAGGCCTGAAACCTGAGTTTGCCACCAGTAGATAAATACTGCTTACATTTGGGTATTGGGAGATAAGGCTATAATGTCTTATTGACGTGGTGTGATAAAAATAGAAACTGCCCAACGTTTTGAGGTGAGCAGCACAAATTGTAAGCAGGGTGTGACTATGCTATTTAAAAAAGCAAAATGGTTTATTTGAAGCTGCTGACATGATAGAAATCTCCAGCGAATTCTGGATAAAGAAGGCTGTGCTGCTCTGTTCACCAGGAAGACCAATTACTCGACTGTCCTCGGTACCAGAAGAAAACCCAAGGTACAATGTCGAGTTATAACCTTTCCAAATCTCCCTTTGAACAACATCCTCTCATTGGTCAGTGAGTGTGGGGACAGTGGGGACTAATCAGTAACTCAGCACATTCCTACAAGAAACTATTTACCTTAAACCAAATCTTGAAAACAAAACTGATTTCAGGAAAATCAAGACGTGATGTCTGTGATGTGATTTGCTTCTTGATAATGTGTTTTATTATTACACATAATCTGTGGTCAGTATTATTTTCTAAGCATAACCTTATGGGATGCTCTGTAAAACAAATAAAACAGAATGGGAGAAATTGCTATTCTTTTTTACAGATTCTAAATTGAAAACAGCACAAAGAGAACAGATGGGCTGATACAAAGAGAGGAGATGGGCACCTCATCAACTTCATGATTTTTGTAAATATATGCTTATTCTGAATTTAGTGCCAGCAGCAATTTTAAAACAAGCTGGGACAAAGGCAACAAAAGAATTAGTTGGAATGCTGAGAAAACCTGTTTGGACGATCCCACAGGTTTGTTTGCAAATGATTAGTTTCTGCTTTTATTAACATTTTACCCTGCTTCACAACTTTTCCTCAAAACTGGATTGTATTACATACAGCAGCTAATATTAAGAGAGGTGGCACTGTCAACAAAAACACAGATGGGGCAGAGGGATTCAAACATATGATTCTACATTGTACTTGCCTTTAATGACCCTGTCACAGCCTTAAATAACCCTTTCACTACAGAGACTGCTCCAAACAGTTAAGAGAAAAGAGATGAAAGATGGAAGAGCCTCAGAAGAGCCAAGCAGAAGGGAACTCTAAAGGTACGTCTTGCTGTTTCACCTGTCTAAATCCTGTTGAGATCTAAACACCGTGTGAGAGGTTTTATTCCAACACACTGGATAACAAAACAGGTCACGTATGCTTTCCACAGAGCACTTCATGTATTTTCATATCCAAATACAGATTCTAATATAGTCCCTGGTTTTTGACAAGAGCTTTAACCAAAGATGTTTTTGGAATCAATACATATGCCTTTTTTAATATGTAGAATAATAATTTTTAATAATAAGCTTTAAAAAATTCACAACATCCTATATTGTGTTTAACAACCAGAGTCAAATTCCTTGTACATGTACACATACTTGGCCAATGAAGCAAAATCTGAAATGAATACTCTATAATCCAATCCATCCAGTACCTACTTAAGAGAGGTCAGCATTTAGAGAACAGCTTAAATTCTCAGTCCTTTCCTGCTCAACTTCTGTGTGTCCTTGAAAAACTTCTCTCATTATATATGCACATAATGTAAGAGACAGTGTGTTTCTCAAATGTGAAACAGCAAGCTGCCGGCTATGCGAACAATGCAAGCACATCATCTGATTCCTCACACAAACACAATATCTAGCTGTGGTACAGAGCTTTTTTATCTTTTTAGATGACACTAAGGAAGTTAACATTGTTGTTTTTCATGGCTCAGGCTGAGATGCAAATGTTGAATGTTGCATTTTCTATGAAGTAAATGACATTTTGATTGCAGTGGCAAGAGTTCACACACAATGTTAAAAAAAACTATCTAAATCGTACTTTGAAAATATCTACTGATGTGTTTTTATCAGTTTCCATGGTTTTTTGCTGTTGTTGTTTGTTGTTTGTTTGTTTTTTGACATCCAGAATTGACATAAGCACAGGTCTAATTCCAGTGTGGATGTACCAAATATTATATTTGGCCTGCCAGTTGGAGCGCTGCCTTACATTGATTTCACGGAAGTAGCTGAGAGCGAGCAAAGGAAAGAGGCAGAAGCGACGGGAAATATCTGAAAAAAGGCGCTGCAAACATACCCTAAGCAAAACTGCTGCTGCCTGATTGCTAATTAACGTATCCAGGAACCCTACAGCCTTTAATTGTGTGTTTGTGTGGTTCTGTGATGTACTGTGACTAAACAGAAACAATGGGCCTACTGTATCTAGATTGCAATGAGACCCCTTCTTGTCTCCTTCCCTCTATCAACAAACTTCCAGCTGAGGGACACAGGCTACTTCAGGTCAACACCAGATAATAAAAGGCTGGCCCGAGTTGCTGGATTCAAACTGCAGTTCAGTCTACTTGTTTGACTCCGTGCAAGTTCCTCGAGTCTCTACAGACACCTCCCAAGAACAACAAAAGCGAAACCTAAGGGTGTTTCATTTAGTGCAAAATAACAGTGCAGTACACAATAGAAAAAAAGGGGCTTTGTTGCAGAATATAGCAGCACCGGGAACAGGTTTGAAGCAGAAAGAAGAAAAGGACAAGCCAGCACTGTTTGAGCATCTTATGAGGTGACAGACTGCCAAGTCAGCACTGTCTCCCGTGGTAGCTAGCCACACATCGAGACCTCATTCAGTGTTTCTTCATTACAGTTCAGATTACTCCTGAGCCAGACTGAGCTGTCCTGCCAGCAGGGCATCAGGATGCGAACACATGCACTCTGGCATGTGAGCAGCATTCACAGTGCCTAACATGCCAGGCTCTTTCTCTGACAATGTTGGCTTTCTCATAGCTCATATACAATAGCTTACTTAAAGAAAGATACCAAGTGCATTACAAATATACATTTTACAGTTTTCCACTCTAATTGTACTTAGGATGATATAATTTTTCTCTAAATGCATTAGTAAAGCCTTGCTTCAAATGAGTGTTGTGTCATGTAGACTATTAATGCACTTTCATGGGCTTCTTGTTTCCCAGCAGAAGTTACTGATGAGTTTGCAGTTAAAGAATGGCCATATGCAATCTTTAGTGAGGCAGACTGTTCTAAGCATTTTCTAGGATGGACTTACGGCAGCACTGTATGTAGCAGTTACTGTATTTGCATTACATATTTCTGTACAAACACATAGATATAATCAGAGTTTTGACAAGCTACGTGTGACTATCTTAAGGTAATATTAAATCTGCTGCAGAAAGGACGGCTGGTCATTCTGACTAAAGCAAATACATGAATGAGTAAGGGAAGCTGTGGTGAGGAAATTTTCTCACCGGTTAATAAAACTTGGACAACACCAGTGTTACCAATGACACCACATATAATTTGTAGAGTGCTGTTAATTTAAACTGCCCATTTCCTACTGCTGCAGCCTCATATTAAAACCACTGAACTGGTACATGAGGTGACTTGTATTATGGAGTAGCCAAAGGAAAAGGTAAATAAGTTTAGCCCTTAATGCTATTGTTCATCAAAATATGTCTTTCAACCACAACAACACGCATTTTTGGCATTTTTCTGAGCAAATCAGCTTAAAATATTGTAAGGACTAAGAAAACAGGAACTAGTGGCCACAGCAAGCTTTTAGATGATGAGCTGCAGGCGACAGGCTGCAACAACTCGCTTATCAAAACATTATGAATGCCCCTTCTAGCATGGGTTTTACATCTGAAATACTGCCACATAGGCACTTTTGCTTTGGCATAAAATCCTTCAACTTTTGTTCTACTCTGTTAACTCTCCTTATGTTTATCAGATTAAAAGTGAAATATGACTCTTGCTACTCTGTGCTGCAACAGTGTATGCCTGCACACCATGTAACACAGTAAACAATGACTACGGCGACAAGCCTAGAATAGGATTGTTCATTTCATCTAAACCCATTAAAAATAAAACAGGCATTGACCTTAAAGTCATGCCCGAGACTTACAATATTATGCAGTCGGTTTGGACTAAGAAGGAGGAGGTTCAGAAGGACTCCCAGCTTGTACATTAATAAAATGACAATCTAGCAGTGGTCAATGGTCACTCTGTGTATTATGAATTGATTAGTGTTTTAGCTCTGCAGGTGCAGAAAAGTATGCAATTAAAATTCAAGTTACATCATTTAGTCAAGCAAAAAAAAAATACCTATAGACAGACTTCAAATACAGCTCCAAAGAGGGATATTATGCAACATCACATAAAAGTTGTGATAACATTGGCTTACACTTCATCACAAATCACACATGGGGAAAAGAGGTCAAACAGCACAAGACAAAAAGGCCCACTGAGGAACACAATAATTCATAGACCCCTAAAAAGGTTAAGGTTTAGATTTGTGTCTTTCTAGATGAAAGTGGGAAAGTGGGTGGTATTTATATAATTATAAGTCAAAAGCTTTTATCTGGAAAAACTGTAATAGAGGAGGGTTTAGAAAAGGACAGGCGAGGCAGGTAGGTAATCATTTATTAACACTTGGAGTTCAAGGTCTTGGTAAAAAGAACTTAGTGAAAGCACACTGCGCTTTCTTATTTTAAAGGGCAAATCCAAGGAGCCCTTCAAGTCAAACATCAAGATGCTATATTCTTTATCTTTAGGTTCTGTGTTTGATCTAAATGTTTTGCTGTTCTCATATAAACATCTGTGACAAAACATTACTGTTGACTGAAATATCTTGCTTAAATGCTGTATGTTACAGAACAGTCATAAAAATGACAGTCCACGTATGATATGAGAGGTGCAGTCCACTGCATGTGCAATGACGAGGCCCGAACAGAGAATTTATAACAAAGACATGAAAGTGGCATGACATCGTAACAACTAAGAAACAGCTGATGAAAACAGCATCTTCAGATGTGCAGAAAATCCCATATTGTTCACCTGGCTCCGATGATGTCCTTCTTTGCCAGATCAATTCCTGCAACGACCTTAACCCGCAGCACTCTCGTTTCATGCTGCAGAAGAAAGAGATGATGGATCAAAACATTTAATCAATTGCGGAGGAAATATCTCATATCATTATATTGAAGCCACTTCAAACATTTCTAGCTGCTGGCTTCAACTAACCTGCCTTTTTATGTCAATACCCCTGACCTAAAAATTCAGTGAGTTGGATTTGAAAAGCTTTCAGTCATGAGTGACACCAACATTTAGAACCTGGCATTTTGCATAAGCTGAGCTACATGAGCTGATATGAAAATCTCGCAGAGAAAAGACATATATAAAGCAATAAAATAATACAAAATGTGAAGACTTATTGACATGTTAGCTAATCAATCTTAAAGATCTTGAGGAAAGCCTATCTCTACATTTTATGACCATTACATTAGTTATTGTATAAGAAACTGCAGGTACAGTTAAACCACCTAATATGTTTGGCTTACAGCATCACATCATCTTTCCTCCACTTCACTGTAACTTGAAAACTGGGACTAAAGTAAAACCACTAACACTCTGCTTCTTCTTCATTTATATATGACAAGTGCTGGAGAATGAAGCAAAGAGTGTAGTGCAGGAGGAAGCCCAGGCACACAAAGCTATTACCTTAGACAACAGTCTTGTTCAGAAAATGAAGGATTTTTGACAATTTAGCTTTTGGTCATGGGAATTGCAATGTCTCATGGGATGCAGACTTATGATAATCTTTAATCCTTTATTTGGTGAGGTTACACGATGGAATTTAATGTCTGTAACAGGGTGACAATTAACCAAAAACTAGCCCACCAATCCAATCCCCAGTCCCTTGTGTTGCAGTGTGTGAAATTTATTGTTACAAGCATGCATGCCTGCCCCCCCCCCCCAAAGCCTCCCATAATAACTGACAGAGCATAAAGAGCTATGAAAAGCGAAATGGGTAACCTCCTCCAGAAAACACAAACACTGGCTGAGTTAGACTGCCCACAGCCCGTGAAGGAAAGTTTATTATTATATGTTCCAATCTGAGAAAAAATGTTACATTTCAAAAATACACATTTCATGGTTTTAAGATTTCTTTATCCTGTTTTAAGTGATCTGCTGTATAGTATCTGCCAGGACATATGCCCTCTAAACTGACATATAAAAAGTCACATGCAAATCTTTCCTGTAGGGCTGGGCAACATATTTATATTACAGTTATATCTTGATATGAGACTAGATGCCCTAGATTTGGAATACTGTTATATCATAGCATGGAAGTGTTTTAAAATCCTTTCCTGATGTTGAAGCCTGCATTACAGCAAAGTGATGTAATTTTCTGAGATAAGGATACTATTTCAGCATTTGCCTTACGCACTTAGTCATTATGTCCACATTACCGATTATCATTTATCAAAAATGTAATTGTAGTAATATTTCTGAAAGCAATAACAACCATGACTATAACACTGTCGCAATATCGAGATCGAAGTAATTGAGGTATTTCAAAAATATTGTGATATTTGATATTCTTGCAGATCGTTTAGCTCAACTCTCCTGAATCTTGGCTAAAATGAGACCGTCTAGCCTACTGATGAAAGCAAGTGACAAACTCAACAATCAGAGTCACACCCCTACTTTAATCTCAGAACTTTGAAAACAGAAAAGAATTATTTTTAGTCATCCCTCCAGATCATTCAAAAAATCTCCTGCCTTACTATTTCTGACTTCATTAGTAATGCCTAATAGGTAGTTGGCATGATATGACAGCTGCTCGGTTAGCAAATTACTTTGTCACTCAGTGACTCGTGACGATCGTGTTGCCATGTAAAACAACGTCTGCAATATATCATTGCTTTACACTATATTATTGATATATGTCTTAATGTCAAAGACGACATAGAGTTCACCACTAAGGTAAATATCGACCTCAATTGACTGTGCAAGACGTACATGCCTCAGCTTAAGTCTTCAAACTCGTTTAGTGGTCAGCTTACCATTAAACAGCTTAGATTTCAGACAAGAGGAAGTGTTCAAGTATGACAAAGTGGGGACACCATCTAGCTTTCACCCAAGAAATTGATCAAGTTCTCCTCCCTCCACTTGGTCTCCATTAACGCACTTTGAGTTAGCGCACTAGTCAAGCTACAAGTCGTTCATACATTAATTTAAGTAGAGGATATGGTGAGGCTATTAGCTTGCCCGATCGAAATGAACGGTTTAATTTCAATACCCTGAAGGCGAAGTGGGGCAGTAGGAGCTGATATTACGGTAAGTAAACTGATGGACGGGCAGGCAGGGGGGCAGGAATTTGACAGCTGCCTGAACATTACTATGGAATGTTACCGTGGCTGAGGGGTTATTAGCCTGACTATCAGCTAACGCTGGCGTTCACTTAGCTAACGATATCTAAGGCTTAAATCACTATTAAAGATACATAATTTTAGAACCTTACTTAAAACATGATAAATGTTCTAGAAAATTAAAGCTTACCTCGTCTTCTGAAAGTCCATATATTGGCTCGTAAGTCGCAGCCATATAGTCTGCGGTCCAAGCTACACACACAAAAACAAGCCGCTTGGCGAAGCTAGCTAGCTAGCCTTGAACAATAAAGTCCCACTTTCCTCTCTGCCGTGCGGTGGTGGTACGTTAATGTACACGGAGAGACCAAGTCCTTCACTCAGCACGGGGGTTTGGTTTGCAGCCGGATAACGTAATCCTTGTCAGCGTGCTCCAGCCAAGACACAAATTGGAAATTAAAAAAAAAAGAACTGTGTCCAGAATGTTTCAACTGAGACAGATCGCTTTTGTCAACTCCGAGCTTATCCCCGAAACGTTTTGACACTTGACTTCCTTCTAAGAGCTTACCCAATCATGTGCCGATTAGACGTGATTGCTGTCCACAACAACCAATGAATTGCGTTGTAAATTCCCTGAGGGCAATCATTAGCCAATAAAATACTCAGTGGGCGTGGAGCTGGGGTGTGTCGACTGATGTTGTTTTTTCCTTTTATTAAGGGTTTATCAGGCTGCATCTAACAAATAAACTGTGATTAACATTTTTGAACTTGTCGTGTATCTATATAATGTATTTTATTACAATTTCCATCCAAACTGGCTAATGAAGGTGGTGGTCATTGCCGTTCATCGCCTGGGCGCGTACATATTAGGGGGCGGGGCTTATAACGCATAGCCAATCCCAGGCTACATGCATAGAAAGTAGCAGATCAGATCAAACTAATGAACCGCACCACGAATTTAGGTCGTTGCAACTGCAAAAGTTAAAAAGTCAACCTGGGAAAATGAAACTAACCTCAGCCTTCTATAGGGAACTATTTCTGTTTAAGGAAATGATACATGTGTGATGGCTAATCCTCTGTACAATCAAATATGCAATAAAAATACTTATCCTCTTGTAAAGTTTTTTATCATTGTGTTGAGTCATCTGTAAAAATTTTTTTTTTTTTTACAGTTTTCGCAATTGCAAGGCAGTTATACGTGCAGTAAAAACAGAATTTGATTCACCTACAGCTGGTTAACATATCGAGAGACGAGTTAATGTATGGTTTTGTTTGTTTTGACTGATAAATCCCCTCCATGGGCATCCTATCGCCTACTTTCTACTGCCTAGACTATTGATAACTCTACCTAAGACACATTCAGAAAACATATGTAACGACTGTAAAATGTTAGACTCCATTATTGTTTTAGTCTTTCTTTCCTTCTTTCTATCCGTCTTTTTTCTTTCTTTTATTCTTTGTCTTCCTTTCTCCCTTTTTTAAAGTCAACATCACATCATAGCATATTTGTAATAGCGACTCCTACAAGAATGTATCCTGACCTGAGTTGAGAAAGTTGACTTTGTGAGAAAGTCCGTTTCAATTACTCTGTCAAACCAGCTCCCCAAAGCGACGCTAGATGTCACTACATAGTCGTGATCACTCGTTTGTCGCTAAAGCCGACTTATTTCAGATGTACGGTGACTGAGACATAAATGCCACATGGACACACAACGAAATTAAACGCTGTATGTGCAGGAGAGGAGATGGACCTCAGCCCTTCACCTCTGCCTGCAGGTCGTGCATCAGTCTTCCTCTCGTGCAGCGGGCAAGTACAAGCATGCAAGCTGTCATACCAAAATGTCAGTACACGTCCACCGCGTGCATGCACTCCCCCAACACGAGAACGTTTATTATGGCTGACAGAGAAAATTATAATCTGCAATTTGAAATTCATCTACATCTAAGGGTTTCATCAAATGCATCTGTGTTCAAATAGTCACTGGCATTCAGCATAGCTATGTCGCATTATGGGACTTTTAAATCAATGTGAAGAGCAGATGGCCATATTATATAACATTATTGCTTCTAAGTAGAGCTAAAACGGGGTGGGGGCATAGATTTCCCAAGCCATCCTTGATACAAGCCAACATTCACTCCGTCCAAATGCTTGGTTCAACTCAACTCATCTTCAACTTTTCTATGATTACATACAACTACATTTATTGTAGACATTAATGAGAATATTCATGCATAAGCTAGTCTAAATATAGTCCATATAAGTATGCTGTTGTTGTTTTTTGTGGAGTTCTTTTGAAAAACATTTAATGTTTAAACAAAATTAAATAACAATCACTGAGATGATGCTGACCGGAGGAATGTCTCTCAATAAAAGAGCATGTTTTGTTTGTGTTGGCTTTGAATGTCACCGAGTTCTTTTACTCAAGTGATATTCTACAGTGCATTCTTGAGGTACTCATATTTTACCTGCATTTTTTGCAATATTATACTTTTACTTTAAAATATTTTGTTGATTGATACTTATGTGGCACTTAATTTGCTGGATTTTGGATAGAAACCAATACAGTATTATATTTAATATCAGAACAATGCTTACTTGACATTTAATTTCCTGCAAATGTCCTCACATGATTACTCTTGAAAATAGTTTGCAATTTCATTCCAAGCACACACTGTTGTCTGTATCATTCCAACTTTCCAGGAATTTCCATTCTGTCAACCCACATCTTGTTCATGAAAGCACATGTGTGTTTTTGTATCGGTCTGTTAGATCTCTGTAGGTGTGGCTTCCAAGTAAACACAATAAGCAAAAAGGAAGTTTGGCTCAGGATACAATGATCGGATACAGAGATAGATCCCAAAAGATCCACAAAAAATATCTGAAACAATTTCACCTTTGTGAATTTCCAACAGCTAAAGTTTATGATCTTTTAAAGTCTATTCTTTGTGAATCTGCAGACTGAATTAGTGTTTTTCACACAGAGTTAATGGTCACCTCATGTTTTATAGCAGGTGCCATTCACACATCAACACATCCTTTATCTCTACCCGTTTAGTTTAATTTAGGGCAAAGTATACCTTATTTTCCATCTTTTTGTTCTTAACACAGAGAGATACTTAGCCTTTTGAACAGAAACACTATGGTAAAAGTTATGTTCTGTTGTAAATCAAAACAAGCTGTATTTTTCTTCCACATTATTTTGTTTCTCTAAAAGTATAATATGACTTTTTCCTGTCATATGATTGAAATCTACATAAAATTGTTCATTAATCCTTGGAGTATTTTAACAGATTTAGTGGAGATGAACTCACATATTAAAGCATAAATAAGCCCGAGTGAGTCGGGGAACGGATCGTGGGAGAGAGGGATGTCAAATGCTGGGAGATCTTACTATGTTTACAGCTCCTGGTAAGAGGAAGCAGTGAAAGGTTAGACAGTGTTTTAGCAGGAAAAAGCGTTATCGTGGACACTAAGTGATTTACAATATTTGTTCATATGTAGAATGGGTAAAAGTCACCAAGGTAGCAGCAAAGTTGACCACGTGTTGCCCTGAGGTGACTTATTTTCTAGCAGAGATCCCACAGGATGCACATTTTGATATGCAATGTAAATATACACAGCAGAGCCTCAGTGTTTTGGTGTACAGGACAACATTTTTAGGTCTGTTTTAGTAGTTGAGGGCAACTCTTTACAATTAACAGATAAGGCTTGTGTGGAGCACTGTACTTTATTGCAACCATAGGTTACATGTACAAACCTTGAGTCTTTTCATTATTATTTTTACTCAAACACCACTTGACCTCAGAGGGAAATATAGTAGCTTTTTCAACGCTACAATTATTTGACAGCTTTAGTTACTTGTTACACCACAGATAAAGATTACCAACCATATCAAGTGTTTCTAAAATATGTTTCAGGTCTATTTATACAAATCAACCTGAATTAATGTAAGTGTATGAATCAATTAGTCAGCAATAATCAGGCATGAATTTGATAATCATTTTATCTGTTTTGATGCAAAAACATTTTATGGTTCTATCTTCTCAAATGTGGTGAGATGCTATATTTGCTGCCTTCGTTTTTCCTTTTTATTGTTAAGATATTTTTAATAACTTAGTAGTTAATAACTTAATAGTTTTTGACTATTGAAGGCACTGAAAGAAACTCCTGAAAGAAAGGATTGGAATATACACTTTTTCATGGACTGTCATTAATTTCCTGGAGAATTAACTCAACCATCAACCACAACCATGGATTGCAACTCAACCAATCCCTCCCTGGAACACACACACACACACACAGGGAGGGAGCGAGAGATAGACAGACAGACAGACAGAGAGAGAGGCGGACAGAGGGAGAGAGAGAGAGAGAGAGGGAGAACGAAATGTAATATTAAGTCACATTAATCTAATAATTCGGGCAAAAACTACATCAGCATGAGAAGATGTTTACACTGAACAATTAAAGCCCCCAGTCCTTTTTCACTTTCTCTGTCCTCTCTCTCTGAGAAACTTTTGCAGCTCCAGCCCTACAAACTCCTCCAGCATGTCTGTGTCTCCTCGTAACTCCGGTTTGTAGTGGAGACACTAATCTGTGGGCGGAGTTTATCACAAGCGGCTGAGAGGGGGCCGGCCTCCTCTGCCCCGCCCTCCCCAGGATCACAGCGGGGAGGACGGTGGATGCTGCGATTTCCTCGCTGTCTGGACGGCCGGTAATGCGTGTGCCCTTGTCTGCAGCCATCGCGGTAAACCACTTACACAAGTCGGTAACTTTGTTGCTTTGGGAACCGTCAGCAGACTCAGCACGGCCACGGCACGGAGGGAGAGACTGAAAACTCCTGCCAGCTGCTGGTAAGACACGTTTACTTGTCATTAGATACAGTTTGTCTCATCAGGACCGATGTGGATCAACCTTAACGCAGGCAGCATGTAGAGATCCACTGCATTCAGCAAAGGGCAACGTGTGCAACTCGTTTTGACAGTCGCCCATCATGGTCGTGTAGCTTATTAAATAGCACTTAAATGCATTGTTTTATTGCACTTTGCACTTTGAACGTCTCATATGCAAGCTGTTTGAGTGAGCAGATAACACCAGACTGAATGAGGAAGGACTCATTGTTGTATTGCCATCATGATTTTCTCACAATTTGTGTGTGTGTTTGCGTATGTTCCCATGCAAATAATCAAGTAAAACATCCTTCAATGTTGATTTTAAAAAAAAGTTAAAGGCTTTAGACAGCTGATAGCTATTGATTTCACAGATCAAAATAGACCATTCGTTCATGGATGAACATCTGAGAGCTATAGAAAGTTTCCAGATCATGTGAGTCATTCAAGTCATTTTGTCACAGCAGCTTTTTTGAAATAAATTGTGTTGAACTTGCACATGGTGATTATAACATTAAATGGAAAAATACCAATATTATCAACTGTGATCGTCAGTCACAGCTTACTACAAGAAGTTATCTCTGAATCGGTTCACACATAATGTATATGTGTATGTAACCTCATCTATGGCCGATGACAGGCTAGTGGAGTTTTATATTGACTCCTACAGTATGACTTTAGAGCAAGTTCCTGTGATTATTCTCTTTTGATGATGACATTTTTTCCTGGTTGACAGCTGACTGATTGGCAGGTTGTTTCCTTGTGACTGTGAGGATGATGTTGGGGTGTCTGTCAGCAGTGTAATAGGATTTCCATTGTCATGACCTGCCCCTCCTCCTCCTCCTTCTCCACCTCCACATGGTCAGGTTCGGAAGAGAGAGCCTTTATAGCACCAAGCTGATCAACTCAATACAGGATTACAATTTCAGGTGGTTGCAGCTTACTGACTCTTTCCGCTGTTAGTCCTGCACCAGGGCTTTATATAGTCTGTGCTGGATATTGCAAGCTAAGTTCAGCTGTGAATATTAGGTCACACAGCCTGACTCAAGCATTAAAATCTATCCAGGAAGTTTTTTAGAAAGTCGTTTTAAAGCAATTCATTCTTGTTCCTATATTTTAAAATTATTTTATGGCAGTAATCAAAAGTTATATTAAAAGTTATTCAACTTTTTATTAGTAGAGGTAGCGTTGGATTTTGATTTTTATTGCAGCCACTGAAAATACAAACAAAAGCTCATGTGATACAAGAGAAAGTTCACCACGAGTATTCCCTGTTCATGGCTATATGTACGACATCAGCCCATATTTACGAAATGGTAGCACTGAGTGAAATAGCACCTACAAGGTTTATTGACACTACATTACATAAGTCATTATAATAAACCCTTTTTTCAGCTTTTCGACCAGGGGTGTTTTCTGATGTAATCACTTACCAGTGTACTTTTGTTAATTTTGTCCAAACAAAACAACAAAAGAAGTGTTAATTCCACCTCCTTGCCTTTTCCCTCATACATACACAGCCCAGCTCTTTGGCTCAGTGTTTCTATTTAATAAAGAAAAAAACCAGATGGAAGTTTTGCAGAAAAGCCTGCAGCTGCAATTAAATCTTGGCAGAACCACCGTCATCAAATTCATCCAATACGTGCCATTTTTATCTGGAGAAAGTAAAAAATTAAATCATTTCACCTTTTAAAAACACACAGCTGCAGCTTCAGCAGGCGTCACTTGATAAAATATTGCTCCTTTCTCTCTAACACAGGAGTCAAAGTGAGCTTTGGGGACCTTGTATAATACAGCTACTAGTATTTTTTTCCTTTGTCTTGCTAACCCATTTTCTAATTTCAAGACCTAAACTGTGTGAGTTCATGAGAAAACACAGCGGGGCACAGGGTTCATGTTGCCCAGGCGACACATTCACAGTGTTGCAGATACTGTAGCAGGAACACAAGATGTGTTGTTCATGAGGATGTTAAGTTTTTTATGGTTTGTTTTATTTGGTTGAAAGTGAGAGCCGGGGTTATTAAAAGTGTCATGACAACTTTATTCTTCTCATAAATGTACTCTGATTATCCCAGTTCACGATTTATTTACTTATGCGAAAACATGCGTGACGCTCCTTTGTGTAAATTATCACCACCAAACCCTCACGTGCCATTTATGTACCTGTGAGTGCGAAACTATACGTTGTTGTATTTTTCATGTAGTATTTGTTTATCTAGAACCCTACCCATTTATTTAAATATAGCTTGACCCATGTCTTTGAGATCACATATAATAATAATACATAATTTATGGAGACAAGACTGAGAATTACATTTGTCAAAGAACTACACCTTAACATATTGATTGGAAAGTGTGATCTGACAATTACATTGCTTCTCTCAGTCTAAAGTGTACATTTTAAATAAGAGCACAAATTTAAACTCTACAGACTCTTGTTAGTCCAGGTCCACACTTGCAGCCTCTAGAATCTGTAATGTCATTTCACTAAGATTTTGCCATCGGTACAGTTTATCCTGATCAGAAGTATGACAGAAAGTTTGTCCTGAACGTGACAATAAGTCAGAAACCATGGAGTCATGAAAATCAAGTGTTATTTCCCCGTAAACACTTTAATTGCCTTGAAATTTACTCAGTAACTTCAGGCACCACCTCTTGTTTTTGGTTTTCCTTTGCCCTTTAATCACCCCCATCAGAAAACAATAGTTCCTAGAAAGTAGTTGCTGGTGTTTTACAGTACTGTGAAGTGTTTAGCCTGTTCCAGTCTGAGCAGCTCAGGAGTTCAGGTCAAGGATTTGATATGAAAGCAGTGTGAGTGATCCCTTGAATCTGTTTTACACATTTCTTCGCCCCAGCTGTACAACACTGGCCAGAATGTAATGTATGATAGCTATATTTTCTGATAAGAGGACAGATCAGTGATTGTTAATCTAAAAATGATGAGCCACATGTCAAATCTGATTATCTACATGATTTGAAGCAACAGTTCCTAAGCTGTTTCCTTGACTTGTGATTAAAGGAACCTGTTTTGCATGCAAAGTGTTAGTTAATATTAATGAAGACGTGTGATTGTGTGGTGTATAATTGAGGCTGTATTATTTACTTTGTGGGAGTCCAGAAGAGAAGACTGCAGTAGCTCTGCTGCTGTGCTGCTCAGCTTTGTCTTTCAGTGCTCTTGAGAGTGCTGTGACCCCGCATGAGAGAGGAACATTCCTTATTCATGACTTCTGCAAAGGTGGCCTGTTATACAGGCATGCCCGAGGGGATGATCTTGCTTAACGGCTCACGCTTTTACCTCGATGTGTCACCTGACACGTCCTCTCCTCACCTTTTGATATTGAGAGGCCACTGATACAATTGTAAATTATTTATAGTTAAAAGGCTGATTTTTGTTTTTAGCCTGACGATGACCTCACTGACGCATTTAAACCTTCGTACAACTGCAGGGCAGTGGGCCAGCAAGCAGCTTTAAGTATATTTGTTTTCACCAATGATTATAAATGTGGACGGATTAACAGTTTAACTAACAAGTAAGATGGGGCAAAGTGGACCTAAGGTGAAACTGAAAGAAAAAGGTACATTAAAAAAGAGACTCCCCACAGATATCCAAATAATATACTTTAAAGTTAACATCCAGACGAATATTATTTGTGAGGGAAAAGCTTCGCACTGTTGCTCTGCACTTTCCCAGCTTAGCAGCTTATTCAGTTTGGGCTACTGGTTACGTAAGAAGGCTATATGCAGCAGGAGGCTAATCCAGTGCCTTGACCTTAATGCCAATTATCAGATCATGGTGACGTTATTGAAATTAAGGTACCATAAAGAAGAGTTTACAAGAGTCACTCGCCGGAAGTCTTTGTGATATTAGGGAAGTGTGACCATCTTAAAATGAGGTGGCTGAAAAGTAGATCATCCCGTGGGGCAAAAGATTATTGTGTTAGTTACATATAGGTAAGTCTGTTACTAAACATGAAATGACAGCACATGTCTAGGCAGCCACACTGCTGAGCAGTCCAGCAGCACGTTATTGAAATAGAATTTACCTGCGGGTGCACACTGTCAAATGTTTATCGTGTCAAGTCAGCAAAATACTTGTCAGAAATATAAAAGTTGTAAATCAGCAGCCTTTGCATGTTGAAAGTTGTCTTTGTTGCAATATTTCACTCTGGTTTGGCGTTGGGTTGACATGTAAATATCACTTGTAGCCTTCAGTTTTTATTATCTTTCGTTTATGTTTAAAACAAAACAAGCATAGTCAGCAAGGAACCTCACGTCATCAGCCAGTGTGAGAGTAGTAAGAATATCAAAATAACATTTTAGACAAAAATGAAAGAGTTTCCCCTTCAAGCTTTAATATTTTTCTCAAAGATAAGTGACTTCTGACAGTCTTGAATGAGTAACTGGAATACGAATTTCAAATTGTTACTGCACTTCTCATTATCCTTTAATTGGAACCTTTTAGTGCCATCATGCATTTTTGCAGAAACTTATTGTTTTATTTTTCCACATGCAAATAGGAATCAAATTTTGGAACATTTTTTTAAAAAAAACCTTCTGTTGAATTATCACCTTGTTTTTTCATTTGTTTCGCAATTTTTTTTCGGAGCAAGAACCTTTGGATGTGCTGAAAAGAGGAGTCATTTGCATGTTCTTACACATAGTAGGATTTAACAGTTTCAGAAACTTAACCTCTGAGAATGTAAACATTCATCAGTACATACAAAGTGTTTAATCCTCAACTAACAGCAACAGCTCATCACCATCAGAGGAAAGAGTGAAAGCATGTGAGACAGCATGTGAGGGGATGGGCTCTCTGCCAGCTCGTCGTTTTCACTGATGCAACAGCAGCTCTCCCATCTATGTAACCTCCATATCATCTCCCCTCCCCCTGTTTTCCCTCCCTCCATGCCCTCTCAGTGGGTTAGGGGATGAGGGTCATGTCGAGTAATAACCCAAACATCTGCACATGGCAAGGGAAATACAGATTCCCAAGTTGTGAGCGGCAGCGAGGCAAACCAGCATCCCCGCTGTGTGTGTCTGTGCTCTGGAGGCAGGACTCGGATTACGCAATCAGTTATGTGCCAGCTGGTGGAGGTAGAGAGTAACAGAGAGGATGTTTTTTAATCCTTAGTGAAACAGCATACATTCTCTCTAGAAGACTTTTTTTTTCTTTCAGTTCATCACATTTAGTGATCTGTGGTCAGATTTAGAGCAATTGTAATACCTCTGTATGCCTGTTTAGGATATGGGCTTTCTGTAAGTTAAGTTGAATGGCAGGATTGAGTAATCATACATCTCAAACTGATTGCTTTTTGTTAAAATAATTATACTCTATCTTATTTTTTTTTCTTGTTCATCTGTGGATGACACCCTTCTGTGTTGTTTCTCTCCTGATTATGTCTTCAGGCACTTTGATTACTTGTACTTTTGCATGTGTGACTGCACTGTTGTGGGTATTTTGCAGTAAGAAAACATAATCACAGCGAGCGGTTTCCCTTTGTCATGCAAGCATGTTGTGACTCAATACAAGACGCATAGGTCATCGAACGTGATTTGTCATTCACCCACATACTCACCTTTCTTTGTTTGTGTCCCTCTCCATCCTTCAGAGGAGGCTTTGTGGTGCCATGATGATGAAGAGAGCTGTGGAGGACATCCTGCTGTTGTTGCTGCTGTTCTTCGTGCCTCATGCAGCGGGAACGCGTAAGTGTTTGAATGCAGCCAGCCTACAAACATAATCTGTTTTTCTTTAGATTCCTGAGTTAACACATCTGTGAGGTGATTCAGAAAGTAGGCAGTAAGTAATAGTGTTGTTTATCTGTGGGTATTATATACAGTTTGCATCTGTTGTTGTTTATTTTTATTTTCTAAAAAATACACACTTTGGATGGAATTTATTTGCTCTCATTTCCAATTTTCCTTCCTTGTTTCTAGGCTACAGCCCCCCAGGGAAGCCCACACTGACCAGATGTCGTTCTCCTGAAAAGGAGACTTTCACCTGCTGGTGGGAGCCGGGTCCTGATGGGGGACTGCCCACCACCTACGCCCTGTACTACCGCAAAGAAAAGTGAGTGACCTCTTGTTTAATGCAAGAACACATTTAAATCTGTTGATTATCATCCTTTAAGCACAATGGGCTCAGAGCTTTTTTCTTCCATTTCTATCTGTTTATCTTGCAATCACTGTCTGTTCCTGTTTGTCTCACTTGTCACGCACACACGTTTACACACAGTTTCTGAAAAATGTAGCGTGAGGAATGCATGCTGTTCCTTAGAACTGTTACAGACACACACACACACACACACACACACACACACACACACACACACACACACACACCAACACACACACACACACACACACACACAC
>JAQMCX010000027.1:7545925-7565076 GCA_029814765.1 Acanthurus leucopareius | reverse complement strand
TTCTTGCTGTTCCTTAGATCTGTTACAGACACACACACACACACACACACACACACACACACACACACACACACACACACACACACACGCATGCAATTACAGGCTGTTACTCTGCCTTTCACTCTCAGCTCGGAGACAGTATATGAGTGTCCAGACTACCACACAGCTGGAAAGAACTCCTGCTTCTTTAACAAGAATGACACGTCCATCTGGGTCAACTACAACATCACCGTGGTGGCCACCAACTCTCTGGGCAGCACCTTCTCCGACCCCGTGGACATAGATGTGATGTACATTGGTGAGGAAATGTGTGCTGCTTCTTTTTTTTTTGGATCGTATTTGTTCTTGTGTTTTGTTGCGATGTCTGAGACACAATTCCCCCATGAGGATTAAAAAAAGTGTATTTTAGTGCACACTCACACAGCTGCTCAGTGGCAAACTGGGTTAGACTGGGGCTAATGCACTAAGTGTGTTAACCCTCCTCCTAACCCAGCTGTAACTGCTCACTGAAGGTCACCATTTCCAAAGCAGAGGAATTAAAAAATAATTTTGTCATCCTGCTGCACAGAGGTTTATTATGATCAAATCAGTGAAAAAGATTTTGAAGAACTTTGCTTTTTTTTTTTCTTATTTTCTTTGAATCACATAGAAATACCAAAAACTACAATCTACAAACAAGTATTGCCGATGTAGCCAAATAATAATACAAATTATTCCTCTCGACCATGGGCTTAAATTGTTGTCCCAAAATGATTAAAATCACATGAACTGCCACTCTGTTGCACCAAATGACATATTCCTCATTATCTAACAGACAAAACAGACTCTAGTTAATTTAAAATTAACACCACATATACCGAACTACCACATATACCATACTGGACAGATCTTTATATCATATAGGTTCTTATCTGAAAGTGCTCCTCTTCCCTTTTTCTCTATAGTTGCAATGCTCTGATTTGGTTATCAGTCCTAAGCAGTATCTTTGCTTCGGACTTGTTTGTCTTACTTTACCTCACAGTCGTCAGTGAACTGCCTCAGAAAGGATAAGTTAGAGTTTAAACATTAATATTTATCTCTACCGCTGCAAATATTTGTAAAGTCACTCCTGCAATGACAGTATTTATCAACTGGAGATGTGCATTGGTTTACCATTAAATTGACATGGACACATTCATGTGGTTTGTATTATTTACTTAAACTATTTTTTCTCTTCCTTTCTCTCAGTCACACACATAAAAAAAACCCCCAACATTTTCTGTTTTATTCACATGTTCTCTCTTCCTCTCCAGTCAAGCCTAACCCTCCAGAGAAGGTTGAGGTGACTGTATTGGAGGACAAGGGCTGGCCCTTCCTCCGGGTGTCATGGGAACCACCACACAAGGCTGACACCCGCTCCGGTTGGATCACTCTGATTTACGAGATCCGCGTCAGGCTGGAGGAGGAAAATGACTGGGAGGTATGGAAACCCTGGTGGTTCAAATATTTGTTTGTCTCTGTCTAACCTGATTTTAAACCTCATGTTAGTGAACTAGTTATTAACCAGGACACTAAATAACCCCTGGGGTGCTGTTCTGCATTTGACTTTAATTAACCTCTAACCTCTTAGCGGATATTGATCATAGACAGTGTCATGTATATCGGATGGAGCCGCTGTGATGTCACCCATTGATTCATGGGGGGCCGTACTGAAGCTTTGTGTTTGCATTATGGCCGTAACTGTAAACATGTTTATGTCTGCTGTGAAGTTAAGCGGTTTACCATTAGGCTCTATAAGGATTTGCTCACCTTTGAGGTCAGCCCCAAGAGGCCATGTGAGGAACTACCTTGTTGACTTATGTTTGTAGTCCCTGAGGTTGCCCAATATATTGACAGGATAGGACATTTTCACCAGGGATTGTTTTCCATTAATTTCCTCATTAACTTAAATAAAATATTATCTTATCTTATTTTATCCGGACTGTGCCTAACAGCTCATGTTTATGTTGTATTTGCAGATGCACCTTGCAGGCCAGCAGAAGATGTTTAACATTTATAGCCTGAGGTCAGGTGGCACATACATTGTGCAGGTGCGCTGTAAGCCCGATCATGGCTTTTGGAGTGAATGGAGTTCCGCAACCTACATCAAAGTCCCTGACTGTAAGACATCTACCAACAGTTATCCACAGTTCACTGCACAATACATATATGACATGTACTTTTTTAAATAAAATAGAGTGCTACATTAAAGAAATAAGTAATAGAGTGGCTGGGGTTTCGGCTTAGCTTAGCATAACAGCTGAAAACTGTGGGAAACCCTGGGTTTGTCCAAAGGTTTCCAGTTTTTATGCTAATCTAAGCTGATTTTATCCTGACTCCAGTCACATATTTAACAGCGTTATGTGAAAGCTATGTCAGTTTTTTTTTATTAACTTTAAGACAAAATGTAATTTCAGAATTTGAATTTTTCCTTTAACTAAAGGTAACAGGATAAAAGCAGGATGATTATGTAGACATTAATTAAGCTTCTTTAAATGGGAAGAAATAGAAAAAAGGACAGTAGCAAAAGGTTTTGTGTTGCGTCAAAGTGCTCATGTTGTGATTCTGTGTCCTATAGATTTCAATCGGGAGAAGTCAATGTGGATCCTCATCACTGTTTTTTCTGCCTTCATCTTCCTCATCTTCACATGGTTGCTTCACGTCAACAGCCACAGGTAAAACAATCATCATGACTTTTCTTTTTTTGTTTTTATATAAAAACATGGCATTTTTTGTATTGCACATGCCTAGAGGAGCTGTATTTTTAAATATATAGATAATAAGTTATGATAGTTATAAATTCAGATACTTAAAAAATGTTGTTGCTGTTTCAAATTTTTAAACTAGCCATCATAGGACAGTAAAAATGTCATTGTTTTTTACAGTAACTTTTATTTTTATTATTTCCTGTTTATGGCAACTAAATAATCACTTTGTTATTGCAAGATAATGAATCTAGATGATGACAGTCTAATGTTTTGACATGAGGTGATAAGTTAACTTATGATTATAAAACCAAAGGGTTTATTTAAGTGCTGCCACTCTGGGTTTAGTATTGATTTTTTTTTTTATTATTGTTGCCTCATATTTATTGATTTGCATCTGCTGTTCACAAGCCCTGATATGGATTTCTTTTTCTTTTTTTATGTATGCAGTCTCAAGCATTGCATTCTGCCACCAGTCCCTGGTCCTAAAATCAAAGGATTTGATGAGCAACTCCTCAAGGTAAAGTAGTAACATAGTAACAGAGCGGGAAAGATGACTTCTGACTGATAGTATCTCTATAAAAACTAAATTTTCTTCTCTGTACATAGAATGGCAAGTCTGACGAGGTCTTCAGTTCACTGGTGGTGTCTGACTTCCCCCCATCCACATCATCTAACTATGAGGACCTGCTGGTTGAGTACTTACAGGTGTATATACCCGAGGAGCGGGAGCTGATGCTAAGTGAAAGCAAGGATCTACACGATGGTTGCCTCAAGTCGGACAGCTCCAGTTCTGACAACGACTCTGGCCATGGCAGCTGCGACAGCCACACTCTGCTGATGGATAAATGTGGAGAGACAAAACAAGGAGAAGAGAGGCAAACGGATGAGGAAAGAATGGGAATGGAGGTACAGAGGCACCAGAAGGACTGGAAAAAGGAAGGGTTGCCCTTTGGTCCTGACATGTCCAGTGGGAGGGTGAAGACCTGGCCGTCTGTGTTTTCTCCATTGCCCCAGTACAACTCGAGCCCACTGAACCAGCAAAGCTCACTTGAAATGACCAAACAGCACTACCTCTCTGACAGCCTGTTCCCCTCAGGCTCCACATCCCCATACCTCACTAAGCCTAGCGACAGCACCATGGAGGCTCTCGGACCGAGCTACTTAGACTTCTGCTTGAGTGACAAGCAACAACATCTGCTCCATCCACAGATGCAGGTCCAACAGCAACTCCAGGCCCACAGCGATGTAAACATCTCAAGGATCGGCCACAAGCAAGCACCCAGTGGGCTGCACTCTCCCGCCCTCCGGTCTGCTGAGTACGTGGAGGTCCAGAGGGTTAATGAGGAAGACATGGTGCTTCTTCAGCCTGTTTTATCGGGCCGTGGCCGCATCGAAGGCAGCGCCCAGATGTCTCAGGGGGATGACTATAGCAAAGTAAAGGGGGTGGACAGAGACAACATGCTGCTGCTTCAGAGAGACGTGACACAGGAAGACGGCTTTGATCAACAGGAGACCAATGGAGTGAGAGGGAACTGCTGTACATCGTCCACAGCCACCATTACACAAAAGCCCACAGGCTGCGTTCACACTGTTATTCCATTACAGGACAAAACAATCACAGCAGCAAATGGTTATGTTGACACTGCAACCATGTGCACGCTACAGACTCACTAAATGCCCCATATGCTCAAAGGGGATATTCCAAGACCCAACCCAAAACCCTAAAGACACTCAACACTGGATAACTCCTTCATAATCGGTTTCAAGTTCTCTGCTGCATCTGATAGAAATACAAGAGACATCTTTTTACAAATTACACTGCAGTGACACTTTGATTTTGAGAGACCAAAAGATTTGACTGAATGATCTGAATAATAATCTTCATTAAAATCAAAACAGAATAGGGCTGATTGTACAAATATAAGGGTACTACATAATACCATAATTATTGATTACATGTCTGTCATTAATCATCTCATTTAGAGGCATGTTTCATGTAATGAACTTTTATCTTGAAACATACTATTTTGCACATGAGCATCTGTTAAAATGGTTGTGTAAAAATCAAATTTGCAGCAAGCTCAAACATAAATATATTATTATTTTGTGTCAGTTTTTGTATGTGTATATTTTCTTTGCTCACTGTGGAACACTACATCTTAACGCCATTAGTGCAGGATGGAGGTTACCAAGGGAGCTGCAGCTCCCTCTGCTGCTCACAAGGAAACAACTAACTTAATTTACCTAATTTTACCTTTTTAATTTAAAAAAATATTAATAAAAATCATTACTCATACTTCAACAGTTTCTGCTCAGGTGTGTGTGGATGTGCAATACTGCTGTACAAACTAGTATAACAAATATGGTACACTGCAGGATAAACCCATATATGACTTCCTAACTAAGTGTTTTGACTGCTTGCCTTCAAATCAGCTATGTGCATGTATATTGTATGTATATATATATATATATATATGATATATATATGTGTGTGTGCATTTTCATGTGTGTGTGTCTATGTATACACATGTATTATATACACACATATTTGAAATTTTGTTCAAAAAGAGGTAATTCAGATGGTATATACATTTATTTGTATATATGTTTATTAATGGTTTGATTTACTGAGTAGTAAAATGAAACAGTTATTTCCACAAAGAAGTTGCTTTTTTAGATCTGAAAATAATGTCATGATACTTTCTTGTTCATGTAAAATACTAATCTTAAGTGACTTTTTTTGTTATTTTTAACAGCGAAAAATTACTGTAATTGCCATTTTTCTTTTACATGTACATGTATCTATGTATAGCTTTGCACAGATACCCATACAAAAAATCAATATGAAACACCAATCAGTTCTCAAAAATAATGCTTAAATAAATGCACATTACACAATAATATTATGCTGAACTTTATTTAATGTCTTCTTCTATACCGATATTTACATGCCTGTTAGTATTACATGTGAGATGATCAACAGAAAGTTTAAAAAGAAAGAAAGAAAGGGGGTGACAGTAGATTTTAAAAATCGCAATTCTCGTTCAGATACAGTACTTGTTAAAGTACAGAAAGTAAACTTAGTGCTAATCACGCCTTATGGGGGGATTTTTTGTGAATGCATGGCTTTGGAGGTTTTAAATCTCACTTGAATTGTTATTTCTATTTCAATGAACCAGGAAGGGCAAGTAACTAATTTCATGACAAATATTGTTTTAACTAGTTGTATGTCACTCAAAAAGTTGTCCTCTTTGGTTAATGTTTTTTTTTTTTAAAGAAAAATTACACTAATGCAGATAGTACATGGGTCTTTGGGAGCTATTTAGTCACACTTTGTTTATTTTATTTATTTATTTATTTTTTTCCAAACTTTATTGAACAATATTTTCACATACAATCAACAAATTTCGGCATCTTAACTCACATAGATAAACAGATATGAGACAAATAATATACAAAAAACAAAGGTATATATATCAAAGCATTATAAAAGCCTACAAATGTATATATATAAAAAAATAAAATAAATAAATAAAAAACAGGCAGTGAAGATCACATTTCTCTAAGTAATTCTTGGATTATTGTCATACTAGTCACACTTTGTTTACAAACGGACTTGTGTGCGTGCTCACGTATCCCGTGACGTTGCAGCAGTGCAATCGGGGTCGAGGAATGCAAAGCTACTGATTGCCCACCCCAAAACTTTTTTTAAAAAAAAACGTAAGAAAGAAAGCAGGTCTGCCAAGCTGGGTGTCAGACGGTAATAGGACAGTAGAGTACCATTTGATTCTGCATAGCTCAATATGTTTAAAGTAACATACCGTGGTGCTGCGTTCACTGGACAGTCCTGCTGTCGGCCCGTTTTGTCCAAATTCCATTCGGCAAGTGGTGAGTTACCATGGAGACGAGCAAAATCCAGAACAGGCTAGTTTAGTTGGACTATTTGTTATCTGTCACTGCTGCAACCTGTACAAGTATGTGATTAAGAAATTTCTATGTCTGTCCTAGTAGAAACGGTTAGTTAACGAGCTTTAGATAATAAAGTTATGTTAATTGTTAAACGTCGCAAACAGAACGTAATATGAAACAAATTGACCTATTTTCAGCATAAATGAACATACATAACTACTCGGTAATTATCGTTAGCCGTTAGCTAGTTGAAGAGAATTCAACATTATGCTCACTTATCAATTTATTATGTAACATTACATCAAGGTAAAAACTAATCAATGCAGTCTTGTAACAACAGTCCAGTCCACCTTCATAAAGTTTATATTCACGAAAAGAGCAAAACTGCTCTGTAAAATTACTGTTAGAAGTTTAAATCCCATGTAACGTTATAGAACAAAAGTATCTTAGTATTCTTAGTATTTGTTTGTAAATTCTGTTGAGTAACTAATAACTTTATATGGAGACACTAAAGAACTAGCGATGAATGGCTGTAAAACCTTTATCATCCAAAGCCCAGTAACACAGTGGGTTCATCGAGCTCTTCAAAGAATAACTCTCTGTTACTTCTCTGTCTGAACTTCAGTTGCAAATATTTCACAGGTGCATTATGTCAGAAGTCAGCCTTCAGTCACTCTTACAAAGACGTCCCAGAGATGCCCCCATGCAATTTCAAACCAGAAGAATACAAGGTAAAACCAATATGTTCTCTGCATGCGATGTCTTTAATTTGGCTGTTTGGATCCTGCGTTCTGTATTCACAGCAGTAGTGAGTATTTAACGTTTTTATGTCAGACTAAGTAAATATTTCATATTAATACATTTATTGTCAGTGTCTGATATTGCGACATTTTCACAGGCACACACCCAGACTGCAATTGCTTTGATGAAAGAACGTGGCTTAGTTCCTTTAAAAACCTCCAAAAAACAAAAAAATCCTGTACTGAAACTTCTGTCCTGTCTATTTATCTCCATCCAGGGTATGTCCAAAGAGCGGATGTTGGAGATCCGCAGACAAATTTGCAACCCCATGACTATGAAGGTTACCTACTATAAGAAACCAGTGTTCGTCCATCAGGGGCACATGCAGTGGCTGTGGGACGTGGACGGGAAGCGATATCTGGATCTATTTGCTGGTGTTGCTACTGTCAGTGTGGGCCACTGCCACCCGTAAGGTTCTTTTTTGTTGCACAGTAAAATTATATTCTGATATGCTATCAGTAACAAAACAATGCATCCAGTCATGGCTATGGCTTCAATGTGATACTTTATGTCTGTGGGCACAGGAAAGTAACAGCAGCCGCAGAGCAGCAGCTGAAGAAACTGTGGCATACTACAAACATCTATGTCTATCCTACTCTCCATGAATACTGTGAGAAACTTGCTTCCCACTTTCCAGATCCTCTAAAGGTACCTCGATCACTTTTTTTCATATCAATCAACTGAAGGAAGGAATCAGGACGGACATGGAGGCTCTAATTAAAGTGTCTGATGGTCCATGTCCAGGTGGTATACCTGACTAACAGCGGCTCAGAAGCAAACGACCTGGCTATGTTGATGGCTCGACTTTACACAGGCAACTTTGACATCATCACTTTCAGGTACAAGTCTTTTCAATACAGAGAAAAATCCTTATGTGCTCCAGAATTACATGAAAAGTATATGAAATATGGAAAAATGTTTGATCCTTATCTAATAGTAATGCTTGTTATTTAAGTAATGAAGCAGAAAACAAGGTTAGTAATACCAGCTCCTACTCAGAAATATTTAAAATAATTGTTGTGACCACTTGATTGTTAATAAAAGTTCTCCATGATGTAAATGTCGAAATGTTTCCAATTGATTTTTCTCTTCCAGAGGGTCATACCATGGTGGCAGCCCACAGACCATGGGTCTTACCTCCAATGCAGCATATAAATATCCCATTGCAAATGGTTTAGGCTGCACAAATGTATGTATGCTATAGTGTTTCAGAATGTCATGAGAAAATCATAGAACTGACCGTGCAAATTATAATTTTCATGTTAATGAGGGTGAATTATATAATGAGCTGCTATGTTGATGGACATGGATAACGTGCATGCATTCATATAAATAAATATCTCACAAAAGACAGGGGTGAAGCTGTGTTGTGCTAAAAATTACTATTACTTATGAATAAGTATTACTTATGAGTGACTGTTGCTGTCAGGTTGATCCAGCTGACTAGGTTTCTGCCCAATAAACAGACCATGTGTCCTGATGTGTTCAGAGGCCCGTGGGGAGGAAGCCACTGCAGGGACTCTCCTGTGCAGACCATCAGAGACTGTAGCTGCGCCCAAGGTACACAAATAGATGCAGCACTGGCTCAATACACCCCCACTGCTCTCATGAACCGGAAAAATCAAGGCTGTTATCAGTGAGATTAAGCAATCCCCTTTGCAATATCCCTAACAAACATTAACCTTACTTCCATTCACTGTGTTGTGTTCATGCACAGTGAAAAGAGCTGGAGGTTGTGTGTGTTTTTGTTGTAGTTCCTCTTTAATTGTGTACGCAGCACTATGTCCACATACAGCTGCATCTTTTGTTAAAGTGAAGGTTTTATTTTGAAAGTGTCCCATTTTTACCAAGGTAAAAATAAGATTTATGTTTATCAAATTTTATTTCCCTGAAAGGACCTGTGACAACTTAAAGAGATGTGTATTTTAAATGTATTCTTTGTTTTTTTTTATAAATTCTGACCAATCGGGTTGAAGGGAAAACAAGTCATTTGTAACCCTGAAAATGAGAAAAAAAGATACTGAGTTGCTTAAACAAAGGTCAAAGTCTCCTGCTGTTGATCATTTACTCTCTTTATTCTTTTTACTGTCTACCATTTTCAGAAATTTTAGCTACATATCCTGCATCTCAGCTAGAGAGTCTACCTAATGGGCATTACCCTAGTTTGGCATATATACATGACTTTACACAAAACAAACAGCTGCAATACTGAAATATAAAATTATTATCAATCAGTAACAACCCTGCTGCTGTGTCTTATACATGGCTCTTAGTTTTTATAGTGGTAAGCGAATTTTATACAAAACTGGTATCATGGCAGTTACCACGGCCTTCTTTTAATTAACAAAAAAGTAATTATATTTACAAAAATTATATGTGTCATATTTCTCAAAATTGAAAAAGATACTTAGGATGTCACACTGTAAGCTGATTTTGGTAGGTTTTAAATTACCATTGAACTTGGAGTAAGAGAACTTTCTCTAGATACTTTTTCATCAAAAGAGGATAAACAGCATGTTAAATAATTGCTTGGCCAGTAGATCTTGGCTATTGTATCTTCTATATCCATTTGTATACACATGTTGACCTCCATATTGCTTTGATATGAGGGATTTTCCTTTGTTTGATCCCACAGGCCATTGCATGGCAAATGAACAATACATTGCGCAGCTCAAAGAGACCTTTGCTACAAGTGTCCCAAATCGAATTGCGGCTTTTTTTGGAGAACCGATTCAGGTACAATATTCTGTTGTGAAGTATTAGAAGAAATGTTACAGTCATTATCCCATGAATGTTTTTGTTTGTCAGATAAATTGCCTTGCCCAGTGAATAATAAGCTGTATGTCATGAAAGTAGGGTGAACGTATTTTTAGTATGCCATTTATGGTCATGGTTTTCTCATGTTCAGTGGGATGAGTGCTTGTGTTAGATGGGACTGTTGCATGTGGATGTGTTTGGTTTGTACAGGGAGTTGGAGGAGCTGTGCAGTACCCTAAAAACTACCTCAAGGAAGCTTACAAACTTGTGAGAGAGAGAGGAGGGGTCTGCATTGCTGATGAGGTGAGATAAACATTGTATATACTTCAAATATTTTTGGGGATGGACAATTTAATCAATGTTGATTTGTACAAAAATACTTGTTCATCGAGATTTAAAGCAAGATTAAGCACTAATTAATTGCTGTGGTGTCTTTCAGCGTGTGTCAATTGCTTTAGCGCCTCCAAATTGAAAAAATGTGCGTAAATTGTATCTTTTTTGCACTGACAGGTCCAGACTGGATTTGGGCGAACAGGAAGCCACTTCTGGGGTTTCCAAGGTCATGAGGTCATTCCTGATATGGTTACAATGGCAAAGGGCATTGGTAATGGATTCCCAATGGGAGCTGTTGTTACCACACCAGGTAAGTAAATACTGTAAAATGTAACAAAGATGTTTGAAAATATTCTTATTTGTTCATAAAAGATTTGATACAGATATAAAGCATAAGTATAGTGTATTTACCTTCATTTTTTTCCATTGACAAAATGCATTAATAAAGAGTTTGGACAAATTTCACTAAATAGGCAGCTTAGTAGCTTCTTAATTGAAATAACTCACCATGTTTAAATTAATTACGAAAATCCTGATGCTAAGCAGAAAAGATATCAAGCTTTTTTCCAACCATCAACTCTTGGTTACTACTAGTAGGCAGTTCATCACCTCTTCATCATTATCTTATTCATTCATTTGTAGCTGAGAAATTATGGGGTTGATCCTTTGTGTTGAACGTGTGTTAGTGAGTGAAATTACAGATCTGTGTGTGTGACTCACCACCTAACCCTCAGGCTGTATTCAGACCAAATTAGGCATTGTGGTGATTAGCACAAGCTTGTGCTTGTGCTAGGAGTGTCATTACAGAACAAGGAGAGCATCACCATTAGGAATGCATCAGTCAGTGCTATAGGTTTTTCTTCCTCTGGGCATCTACCAATCTGATCATCGGCTCACATGGTTGGCCAGTAAATCGATTCTCTTTCAACTTTTCGCTGTACTGCCGCTGCTTTTTGTTCTGGCATCTGGTGCAGCCTAAGTGCTCTTCCAAACTTCACATGAGTGGGTGAATTTGCATTGTCACCCAAAAGTTTGATCTGATCTGAACGCCACATCAAGGATTCAAGGTTCCCTGCTGAAGATTGACAGCAGAGAGGTCTCAGCAGTTGGTTTTGTGTTTATCTACGTATGAATAGTGGTTTCAAATTGCACAAGTTGCAGAGAACATATGAGTGGTCATTTGAAAGCAATCTGGTACAAAATCCATTAACAGTGCAATACTACAACAGTACAACAGGATGAACTCTCTTGACCCTCACCTTTATTGCTTGTTGCTATGGCTCTCTACCCTCTTTTGTGTGTGTCAGAGCTGACCTTATGGCAGGATGTATGGTTACACATTGTTTCTTATGTTAAATATTAAGGAAATTGCTACTGCTCTCTCTCTCTTGATAATCAACCCTTTATTCATCCACAGACACCACTGTTTTCTGTTTTCGTTGTCTGACTTAGAGACTTTTCTAGAAATGTACAGAGACCAACATGAAAACACTTTAATATTCCCCCAAGAATCATTTAAGACACTTGTTGTCTGAGGAAGTCTGTTTTTGAGTGAGGTTTGATTTGGAGCAGCAATAGAGGTGTCAGCTTGTTTGTTTGTTTATGTGTTTTCCAGAAATTGCAGCCTCATTTGCGAAGGGGGTTCATTTCAACACCTTCGGAGGAAATCCTGTGGCTTGTGCTGTCGCTTCATCTGTGCTGGATGTAAGGCTTAATCTTCTTAGTGTACATTCAGTAATTTGTATTTCTTTATATTATTAATGCAGCAGAAAAATTAAATTCATGACCGCAGAACTACAATGAATTATAATTCAAGCATAACTAGCATATTACATTTAACAGGTCATCAAAGAGGACGGCACACAGCAGATCAGTCTTGATGTTGGCACTTATGTGATGACAGAACTGGCAAAACTCAGAGACAAGTATGAAATTATCGGGGATGTCCGTGGAAAAGGCCTGCAGATCGGTGTGGAAATGGTCAAAGATAAGGTATTGAGTCTGAAACAGAGCTGACACTCAGTTCCTCTCACATGCTTGGACAACGTGTGTGTGTGTGTGTTTGTGTTGTGCCCCCTGGGGGCATGGTTCAGCAGTGCCCCAGTTAACCATTAGCCAGAGCAGCAGTGACCATCTGCAACTATGAGGAGAGCAACTTCAGTTGTATTGCATGTACTGCTGAATGGAGGTCTAGCATGTTCATTGCCTTTTTTGATACTACTATATTTTAAGAGGAGCAGGCAGAAGAAACTTCTGATAGAATGAAGCAGTTACCCAGAAGTACATCCAACTTTAGTGAATTTTGCAATGTGCAGTTCTGTAGATTTTTCTCTTCCTTTTCTTAGTTGTTTGACAAATATCCTGCTGTGTCAGTGTTGTCAAGGGTCTAATGTTTGCCCAAATTCCTCGCAGATGGTTACCTGTGTTTGCGTACATCATCATGAAACACTTACAGAATATGACAGCAGCAAACACAACAAAACAATGCGAAACAGCAAGGATGGATGACAACCTGTGGCAAACACAGCACTATCAAAGTGACAAGAACTTTAGCCGTCAAATATTGACATACGTACCTCAAGACTGACTTAAAAGGAAATCTGTCTAAATCAACAGATGAGTACGGCCTCAAAAATGAGCATCAAATTAAGAACTTTTGACAAAATGACAGCAAAAAAAAATTATAAACCTTCCTTTAAGTGTCTCTCACATAGAAAAGGGAAGTTATGTTGGTTTTCAACCAGGTAGCAATTAGATGTTAGGTGCGTGGTTTGAGATTAATTTTTAATTGGAAACAAGCAGTTAAAGTGTTCTCTAATTGCTCTGGTTATTGTAACAAATCCTCACCTCTTCTCTACCATCCTCAGGCAAGCAGGGACCCGCTGCCTCCTGAGGCAATTAATGAGATCTTCGAGGATGTGAAGGACATGGGAGTCCTGATCGGTAAAGGTGGAGTCTACGGACAGGTAACAGCTCTTAAGTTCTTCTCTACCTTCTGTCAGTTTGTTATTTTTTTAGTCAGTATCTGGTTGAAACACAGCTGGCATCTAAACGAAAAAGTTTAGAGTTTTGTTGAAAACAGCACTTTTTAGAGCTTTTGAAAACTGCAACATTAAAGACTGGTGTTGCTTTTGGTAGTATCCTGACTAAAATACTCAGTCAATTTAGAGATCAGTGTGTAACATGTAGGAGGACTATTCTAATTAAATATTCATAAGTTTGTGTTTGTTATTGTATTATCACCTGAAAATTAGATTAGCTGTATTTTCATTACTTTAAAATGAGCCTCTCATATCTACAGAGTATAGAGTATAGAGTCAAACTACACTGCCACAGTAATTCATTCATTTAAAAACAGGAAGTATTTGAAGCATGAAAATCATTGTTTGTCCACTGCAGAGCAGGCTTTTTTTCTGACTTCCTCTTTTGAATTTAGTGTTCTTGGCTGTAAATATTCGTGATCACCTCATCATCTGTAATTTTTATTAGAGCAATTACAGCCCAGTTTTCATCATGATATATGGGCTCTTTCTAAATTGAAGCAACTCCCTTAACTAATTCTAGTTCTCAGAAGTGACATTAGCCCCAACTTTCACACAGAAACCTCCAGCAACCAAAGTCATGCCAAACCAAGAAACTGGCACCACCACTGAATTAATTAATCAATACCTTTAAAAACAAAATATTTACTGGTTGTTATAACGCGTATCATGAATATCACTGTTTCTGTTGCTTAACATATGTGTTTGACAGATGTGTGGAGTTTCTTATCTGGCATCAGTAGGGCTACACAGAATGAAGCATCTGACCTAGTTACACATTTTCCTGGTAATGTCTATCACTCCCTAATCTCCCCTCTTGTCTTCTCTCTTTCTCACCACTTCAGATCTTCCGCATCAAACCCCCCATGTGCATCACGATGGATGATGCAGACTTTTTCCTGGCAGTTTTTAACAAGGCCATCCACGATTACATGGAAAGGAGATGAAAGACAGATAGAAGTCAGCTGGAATGCTCAATACCAAATACTAAACATGGAAACTTGCTGAACAGTGGATTTTCTTTTTTTCTCTCTTAAGTCGTTGAAAACTACAATATCAATCATTTGATCCTCTGAGTATCTCTACAATGATTGTAAAATTAACCTTTTATAACTATATTTTAATACATTGTAATTTTAAAAATGTATAAACATAGCAAACTGCACAAGTAATATTGCACAGAGCCTTTCTAACAACTGACTTGAAGTGCATTTTGCTCTTTTTTCTCCTGAATCATGGTTGAAAGTAACATTGTATGATTGCCTCACAATTTGCGACATATTAACACACGCTGTGTTGCTGATTATAAATGTGAATGTAATAATGATAAAAACTGTGAACCTAAGAAGCAGCCACCTCTTGTGCCCTTATCTTTATTATACAGTCTGTGGCTATCACACAGGCTGGCTGTCACACTGCCACCTGCAGGTCTTTATAGGATCTGCATGCTTATGGTTTTAACTATCCTTTTGATATCTTTTTTTTATTGAGATTGTCTCTTTATCTTTATTTGGGATGTAAAGCAGATTCATTCCAATGTGCCTAGCTTTATATCTCAAGTGTTTTCAGGGATTTTTGTCTTTGAAAACCGTAAACACTGCCTTGAAAACAAAAATCAGTCTCTATTGTGAAAAGTGTCCTTACGTTGACAGTTTGAAGACTCATCAAATAAAAAAAAAAATCATCAAAGACTCGTCGAAGACTTTCCACACACTACATTTAACAAATGCTTATCCCTAAAAAAAACACTTTAAAGTTTACTTTAGCCCCTGCTTATTCAGCTATGCAAGATGCTGCCCCAGATGCTGTCACACAAAAGAGGATCACATTGTCCAAATACAAGAGTAGTGACTTATGTGGTCAGTTCCCAAAAAGCTACTCCATGAAGCATTGAAATGTGCAGAGAGCAATGCATTAACCAAGGAGCATATATATGACCGCAGCAACTGGCAAAGGTCTGGATTAAAATTCATAAAGTTCCTTCAAGGGCTTCCAATGATTTCTTTCCTGCAAAAGTGTCATGCAACTCTTGCCCTACATTTCCTATCTGTTCTCTGCCTTTGCTATACATTAACTCATATCAGATCCTTCTAACTCCCTCCTGCCCTGTAGTAACCGCTGTGTTCCCGCCACATTACTGGCCCTCCATTCACCATTTTTCTCCATTTTCTCTCTGCCTCATTAGCGTTGTGCTATACATACCGGCCCATTCCCATTCCCTCGTTAGGAGTTCTGTAATTTTTCACCATTTGGATGTCTGCCCCTTTGCTTGATCCTCTTAGCTGGATGATTTTGCCTTCTCTCCCAAGTGTACCTGCTGTTGAGTTTTACCTGTTGTCTGACTAAAGTAAAGCTAAGGATTTATCTTTACCTGCATGGTCTCTTAGTTGTTATTTTGGGTGCGAGAATTGTAAAACAAAAAGGGAAGGGATCTTTTTTTTGTCTTTGTGGCCATCTGTCTATGCTATTTTGTTATTCCTCCATAATTTTTTACTGACAAATGAGAAATATCAGTCAGTCAGTAAAAGTTATTCCAACCAGATTCAGATTGGGAGGAACTGGAAAGGTTGAAAATTTCTCAAAGGAACCCTACATGTTACCAACCTACATTCATATAATACTCAATATTTACATGTATATAGTGGGGCCCATTGTGTTATTTGCTCTTAACAAGGCTGGCTTCAGCAGATCTTACCATGACTTTTATCACTTAGAAGTATCTTTAAGCCTTAAATAAAGTGGAGTTGATTGCAGACCCTCCGAAAGGACAGGGTCATTTATATGAACAGTTCAACATAAAGAGAGTTTAATTCCTCTCAAGGAAAAAAAATACTATGTGGGTCACCCCAACAGATGGAATAGACTCCCATATATATATCGTTAACTTCAAATTCAATGCAGCATAAACAAGCAAAATTCGAGCCATTAGGAGTATTTCATTGTTAAATTGCAGTGGATATAATTCTAACAAATATAAATAAGTGACTCTACCTTCAGTGACCTAGACAACTGATCATAATCCCATCCACCTCAGAAGGAGGCTAGTGCCTGGCCTTCAACAGGAAAGAACCAGAACCACCCAGCATCAGTGTCTTGCCTACTTCTGAAGCTGTCCAGGTGGCACTGGTTATATATTTATTTCTGTGACGTTGCAGAGAAATCATTGTAGTTTGGCGGGATCAGGGCACCATTGGCTGGGCACTGTCCACCCATCCTTATGACCTTGTAGAAAAAGAAAAGCCTGAGTGAAGGAGGTAGTATATCTAAGTGTTCTGTGTTCTGTACCAGCTCAACATGTATAAAGTTGGTTTGTGTCTAAGTGGCCGCTATGCAGGTTTCATGGGACAGTCCTGCTGTTCACCTGGTTTGGCCAAATTTCACCTCAGAAGTGGTGAGTATAATGAGGCCAATGTGTGTTGCTGATGCTTACACAGTCTGTTTAGGAGGCAAACTATGTAGTCTTAAAGTTTGTCAAAATTAGAGTAGAGATTTCTGGTAAATTTTATCATTTTGTTGGCTCATTGAATAAATTCCTCATATAATTGTAGTACAGGATAAGTGTCTGTGTTGATGTAAAATTTAGATTTTAAACCAATAAAAATTGTAGACTCCAGTAGAATTTTATGACTTAATTTTTACTTGAAGAGGGGCAAATATGTGTATGTGTGTGTATCTATGTATACACATATGCATGAAGAGAAAGAAAGAAAGATATTGATATATAGTTGTAGATAATTAAACTTTAATTAAATTTTAAAAATTCATTACATTTTTTAATTCAATTAATAAATTGAAATATATATATATATATTCTTATTTTAATAATTCTTTCAATTTACACAGAATAATTATTGTTAGGGTCATCCCTCCAAATGTATATATGTTTAAAATGATCAGTCTGTGCTCAAATGTGAGATTGAAATGAAATAGTTTCATATCATCTAATTTGAAACACAAGTGATTAAACTGAGAATGCATAGCAGGTAAGAATATATTCTGTAGAACTGTGTATAATCTCCACTTTTTGGTGGCCAAACTAAATTCTACTTGTTCAGCAAAATAAAGAGTCAGCCAGTGAAACAAGACTTGACCGATATTTTCCAGCCTGAGAAAAACAGGATGTACTCATATAGTTTTTGTCCTGTGTTGTATTATGTGAAGTTAATAAAGTTAAAGCATCAACCAGGTTTGAATCTGATAAACATTAACTAGATAATTCCTTATGTCATGAAATCAACAGAAGGAACAACCATAACAAGATGAATATTACATCATAATTGTTTTTTTTCCCCTAGATAATAAGTGGCCTGGTTCAGGATCTCGGAAATACTGTCTTCAATAGAATAGAATTTCATTAGCAAATGGCAATTCAGTTTGAGGATCAGGCTGCAATACAGGGTCTTGAGTAGGAGGAAAAACAACAATTTTTGGGACCTCAGATTGTAGTTTAAAAAATTCCACAGTGTCCTTGATCAGCTAATGGAGTTTTGAAAAAATTCAACATCACTCTTTCTTAATTTCAATTAAAATCATTTCACAGGTGCACTATGGCAGAAATCAGCCTTCAAATACCGTCCTGCAAACCTCCCAGAGATGCCCCCGTGCAATTACGAACCAGAGGAATACAAGGTCAGGGGGATGTGGCATCCAGGCTGTGACAATCTGGCTTTGTTGGACACTGTATTTTGTAATGAATTGAGAAAAATGATTGCCATAAGATCAAAGATGTCATGATTTAAAAAATTAAACTTAACCAGACAAGTACTACAAACTTTACCCTAAATTTAAGCAGAGAAATCTGAATTATTAGCAATAATACAGTACACACACTGCAATACATTACAAGTAATGTTCTTCAGTTAATAAGGAATATCCATGCTGACTCTTGCCGTATCTTTTATTGAGAAGGTCTGTGTTAAAATATGGCTAAATATAATAAATAATGGTCATGATCTTTCTATATTGTAAATGTAAATGTGTCTTTTCAGGGTATGTCCAAAGAGCGAATGATGCAGATCCGCAGGCAGAATTGCAACCCAGTGACCATGAAGATTACCTACTATAAGAAACCAGTGTTCATCCATCAGGGGCACATGCAGTGGCTGTGGGACGTGGACGGGAAGCGATATCTGGATCTGTTTGCTGGTGTTGCTACTGTCAGTGTGGGCCACTGCCACCCGTAAGGTTTCATACCTGTAGGGCAAAGTTCATTCTCTTCTAATGCACAGTTTGAAGTCATTGTTTTGTTCATTTCTGCTTCAACACTGACATCTGTGGATGCAGGAGGGTGACAGCAGCTACAGAGAGACAGCTAAAGAAACTGTGGCATACTACAAACATCTATGTCCATCCTACTCTCCATGAATACTGTGAGAAACTCACCTCCCTCTTACCGGATCCCCTCAAGGTACCATGTTGGATTTGACCAGGTGAGGACAGAAGCCTTGATAGATATGTAGGTCGTAATGAAAAGTCTGTGTTTCTTTGTTCAGGTGGTTTATCTGACCAACAGCGGCTCAGAAGCAAACGACCTGGCTATGTTGATGGCTCGACTTTACACAGGCAACTTTGACATCATCACTTT
>JAQMCX010000027.1:7512952-7545825 GCA_029814765.1 Acanthurus leucopareius | reverse complement strand
GAAAACTCAGAGTTTCCCGCATTTCAGGGTTAACAGACTCAGAGTTTTCACTAAACCTGCTTTGTGAAACGGACCTCAGGTAACAAGACTAAGGTCAGGCAATATTGGCCCCAATTATTCTTTTATGAGGTTTTAAAGGTAAAAGTCAATGTGTGAACATGATGGTATATGTAATAGAAACTTACTAGGCAGAGGCTGTTTACTTTTAGTAGAAAATGTTCAGTGTAAGTTAAATTTAAGTTTTATTGTCAGTGTACAACACAGGAAATGCAAGAAGATGAAGCTGTACCCCCCACAGTTCTATTTTTATCCATGTATCTACTTATTTATTTACTCCCATCCCAATGTGACAGGTCCAGACTGGGTTTGGGCGAACAGGAAGCCACTTCTGGGGTTTCCAAGGTTATGGAGTCATTCCTGATATGGTTACAATGGCGAAGGGCATTGCTACTGGATTCCCAATGGGAGCTGTTGTCACAACACCAGGTAGGATGACAGGAGGTAGATTTTTGTCTCACCTGCTAAAATGTTTTCTTCTTCATTTATTGGATAAAAACATTTTCATTTGTAGAAAATTAAACATTCACACCACCGCTGGCTTAAAAGCTACAGGCTGCTCATCACAATCTGTGGTGAATATTTAACTTAACAAGGAATGATGGAGCTGATCACTTTTGTTGAACTTTGCAGTACATTTTCTTTTCCTCTCTTCATATCAATGTGCTGACCTGATGTCAGATTCAGGTCCTTTTCTCATTTCAAACAAGAACAGCTGAACGTAATGTTTTTTCTCAGGATTAGAATTTAGACACCAACAAATAATAAAAGCACCCAGATAAGAACAAAAAAGATAAGAAGACAAACATTGACAGACATTGATTCATATGCTGATTTCAGTACGGTGCTGCAGCTTTGAAACAAGTACTTCTGTTTTCACGACTGGATGTGTGATCACAGGTTTCACCTCCTGTGTTTTGTGCTTCATTTAGGAGGAGCTTTTTGCCACAGCTCTCTTTTAGTAATCAGCCTTTACATGTACAAACAATGACTTCACTCAAAGACCCACTGTTGTCTTTTTTAAGACCCTGTAAAGTCCTACTGTGTGGCTTTTCTGTAAAGATTTAGAAACCAACATGAAACTTTGACATTTCCAGGAATAATTTGTAATTCACACAGTCTGTATTCATTTGAGGCAGCAGTGAGTGAAGATGTGAGCTTGTTTTATTTATGACTTTTCCAGAAATTGCTGCCTCTTTTGCTAAGGCTTACCACTTCAACACCTTCGGAGGAAGTCCTTTGGCTTGTGCCGTTGCTTCATCAGTGCTTGATGTAAGGCTCAAGTTCTTTCTAGTTGAATTTGATCAGAATCCAGTCTTTAATGTCACTGTTACTGAGGCTGAAAAGTTCACAACAAACTGACTGAATTACATTATGTTTGCTTTTGTGCTACAGCAAACACGCTGCTCTGTAAATCACAAAATTATTTAAGCTTCATTATGCTCAACTATTTCATGCTAATCGTTCCACAGAAATGCGTATGGTTTTTAAAACATGAGTCCATGCCACAAAAACAGCTTTTGAATAAACTGTTTAAACTCATTTGTCCCTCTGGTGACTGAGATAAGCCTGTAAGCTGAGTAAGAGGGAGCTTTAAAGAGCTTTTGCCCCTCTTAAAGAACTTTATTGAATAAAATATAAATGGTGAGGACACAGAGGAGAAAACAGGACAAATTCAAAGTATTGCCTAGTTAGTTTGTTAAGTTAGCTTGACAGCTACTGCACTTCATAAACTAAGTTAGTCACCATTTTCTGTTGAGACAAACCCAGATAATGCAATCTGTTTTTGACTGCAAAATGCATTATTTTATGTTTTTCCATTTGAATGTTAGTTTAACAGATTATTACCCCACAGACTATTCAAGAGGACGGTATTCAACAGAACAGTCATAATGTTGGCACCTATCTGATGACTGAACTGGCAAAACTCAGGGACAGGTACGAGATTATCGGTGACGTCCGTGGAAAAGGCCTGCAGATCGGTGTGGAAATGGTCAAAGACAAGGTATTGAGTTTGAAACTTCAGTGACTCTCTTGTGTGTTTGTGCTGCGCCCCCAGTTTCAGCAGTGGGCCGACCCCAATTAACCTTTAGCCCAAAGCAGCCGTGATCATCTGTAATTCAGCTGCTGTACATTTACTGCCATCTGAAGTTCTGACATGTTTTTTTTAGTTGGTAAAATCTGGCAGATATTGAATTTTTAAACAGTTCAGACAGAACCAAAAACTTTCAAAATGTCATAGTTGCCCTGCAGTAATTACCAGTTTGGTGACAGTGAAACAAGTACTTCACTCCCTCACAGTAGCTTCCTTTGTGTTTGTAATTTGCCATATTCTCTCCCACGGCTGCTTGTGCATAGCAGGTAACACTGCAAAATCACCTGCACCAAACTGTGGATAACCCAACAAGCAGAGAGCTTGAGTAGTCATAATAACTGCTTACAAAAACTGACTAAGATTAAAAGTAGAAAATCAAAAATATGACCAATATCTGATTTACACTCCAAAACATTATAGGCTTTTCCCACTTAGTGTTACTTTCAGGTTTATAAAGGTGTTCTCATTATTTTGCCCAGCTCACATAGCTGTCGAAAATCAATCTCTTATTTTCTGTATTAAATAATATCCTTTAAAACTTTAAACTACAGTTCGGATGATGAACTGATTGATGCTGAAAAAGACAATTTTCTGCTGCCTTGTTTGAACCCTTCAGTTATTATTAACTTAGAAATTAGAGGCAGGAGCCCACGCTGTTCAGCAAAAGTAGTTAGTTGCTTAGACACAGGCAGATCTGTATTCAAAGTGTTAGTTACTTGAATAAGTTTATATAACGCATCCAGCCAATTTGCCTCTTCTCTACCATCCACAGGCCAGCAGGGACCCGCTGCCTCCTGAGGCAATGAGTGAGATCTTCGAGGACGTGAAGGACATGGGAGTCCTGATCGGAAAAGGAGGAGTGTATGGACAGGTAACAGCAGTCGCCCTGAAGTAGCCTGTTCATCTGTTAGTTCATTATGTGGTGTCATGAGCATGTGATTTGAACACTACAAAAGAGTTTTATAGAAAATCTGTAAAACTCTGTCGAATCCAAACCATTAGAAGTGAAGTAATGTAACCTGGTGTTCGTTTCAATACCAAGACTTGAGATCAGTCAGTTTCAGCTCACATATGAAATGAAGGATGCAGAACACTTAAAGTGGTAAAACCATCTTATTAATTAATGGTGTAAGAATTAACCTGAGACACGAAACACAATGAATAACTTTTTTTAAGTCCTGGAATTGATTCTAGGTTGCAGAACACTGACATGACTGGCTTAATACCGATAGATCTGCTAAACCATTTTACTGGCCAATAAATATTCCAATCTCAACCTCTTAACGTGTTCCAAACATGTATAAAGTGCCTGTCCAGCCATCAGTATGTGACATAGAATAAAGCACCTGACCTGGTTACGCATGCTTTTTCTTATAATCTGTGTTACTTCATAATCTCCCCTGTAATCTTCTCTCTTCTTACCACCTCAGACCTTCCGTGTCCAACCTCCCATGTGCATCACCAAGGAGGATGTCGATTTCTTTGTGGCAGTTTTTAAAAAGGCCATCAACAACTACATGGATGGAAAATGAACAATTCAGAGTGACTCTGTGTCTAGAATCAAACGTGGAAACTTTATCAGCAGTGATTGCATTTTTTTAAAGTCTGTGGTTGTTAAATATTTTGCTGACTATATCATTTCCTCTGTAAAAATGAACTTTAATTGATCTGTATGTTGCATTTACATTTAAACTGCTGCTTTCCAGCTTTTTCTTTATACTTCACAGTAATTCAACACACTAGCAAATATCAGTGCTCGTAGAGGGAGGAAGCACATATATGGATGTCTCTCTGCCTTAAAATCTGTTTTAAAATCTGTTTTGCCATGTTTAAATCCACTAAATCAACATTATGCCAGACTTACACTCGGTCTGCAGTTGAGCACAATATATACATGATACATGAAGTCACTGTTTAATAAAGTCACTTTATCTGAAGGTAATAATTTTCTTGTTTGATGAAACGACTTTTTTTAGGCTTTTACATGTTTGAATATGCAATTTTGTCTCATTTTTCTGTCTTACTCTATAAAACAAAATTTAAAAAAAAGGTACACGAGCATTTTTTTAACTGATGCGTCCAACAAACAGTAGTAAGTTTATTATTAAACAGGGATGCTTGAGGCATTAATGCAAATCATTTCAGAGTTGTCGTACAAATACCAACGTGCAGGATCAGTTTTATTTTGATGATGCAGTAACATCACTACGGAGCTCTTCATCACAAACCAAGAGCTGATTTTCAAAACAGTAACAGATCAAATAACAAGGATAAATTTGCATCCTGTGCACATCCTGTATGGTTTTTCTCCACTCGTTTATCATTACAGAGACTTTCATAAATTACTGGGAAAGATACATCAAATATTTTCCTTATTCCAACTTGGAACACTCAAAACGTTGAAAGGAGTTTCTCATACATACACAGCTGTTCATTCAAACATGACTGTGTAATTAAAAAAAAAAAATTAATTCAGTCTTTCAATTCAGCCCCTTAAAGTCCTCTTTCAAAAGTCTTTTTTTTCATTTATTCTTCCTTGGTAGAGTTTTCTGAGAGTGTTTTTTCATGAGTCCCTGCGGAGTCAAACTCTTTGGGGTTCATCAGTCCAGATGTCAGATGTGTCATCTGTTCTTCTTCTTGTCTTTTTTGCTCTTCGTCATGGAGGCTTGAGCAGCGTTTGAGGAGAGAGCGGTGGCATGGCCGCTGGTCTTCAGATGGTCGAACAGCTTGTTTCTTGTGGGGAACTCGTTGTTGCAGGTCACACAGCGAAGAATTAGTTCCTTCTAGAGGGAGAAATGAGGATATTATTTGAATGACTTTCTTACAAATTAAGGGGGGGATGGACAAGTAAAAAGCAAACTTGTCAAACTGGCAGCTGTGAGAGCGTGTTCAACATTAGTAGAAGAAGTGTGTAGTACTTTTTGGATGGATAATGGTAAATACAAATCAACCCCACAAAAAAAGAAAACACGTGTACAAACCTCAGGAAGCTGTTCTCCTCCTGTGTTTGACTTGACATTCTTTGGTTTGTCTTTTCCTCCTCCCTTCTTTCCCTTTGGCTTCCCTGAGCTGCTGCGGCAACAGTCACGATGAAAAAAACACACAAATAAAATCAGATTCTAAATGGAAGAAAAATACCTTTTATGTTTGATGGCTGGCACTAAAAAAATTTCCAAGGTGATAACTTGGCCAATGTTGCGTTTTTAAGGATCTTATGCTGCCCCCAAGTGGCCACAATAGTGAATGCATAAATGAAAGTCTCTGCTGAGTAGAATGAGGTGTGATCAGTCATTAATACCAGAGTCAGTTTTTACTGAGTCATAGCAGCAATAAACTAAACCCAGAAGTTTCAGTCATGAAACATCAGAGGACTTTAGTCAGGTCTAATAAAGTTTAATCGGTGACACACACTCTTTTGAATCCAGTAAACCAGGGAGTGAATCTGCTATCATGAAGAACAATGTACAGATCTGAAGAGGGCTAAAGAAGTGGGCTGACCTTTTAACCTCTGTGGGAGGGGGGTCATCCTGCTTCACGGGCTCTGTCGGCTCTGTCGGCTCCGTCGGCTCCGTCGGCTCCGTCGGCTCTGCTGCCTTCTTGTGAGCATCTTCCTCACAGGTGGTCAGTGTTGGTTTTTCCTCCTCCTCCTCCTGATCCGGAGCACTCTGCAGAGCAAATATGAATCATTAATGAAAAGAGGTGGTTCACTTTACAGGCATTAAGAGGACATGAAAGCAGACAAAGTTAATGTGAGAAAAAATAGATTTTACTCACATGTACGACTTTCTGCTGTTTCTTTTTCCTTTTCTGTTTTTTGGAAAGCCTGTGTCGTTGGAAATTTAAGTGTCAGCGAAGACAACTGAGAAACTTTTTACATTTCAAATGTTTCACTTAGTTCTAACTTCCCCGACAACCAGGTAAAAATGCAAGTTTTTTTTTATTATTACATCCAGCTACATACTTTTGCCTCGGTCTGTCTTCCTCCTCTTCTTCCTCCTCCTCTTCCTGCTCATTTTCCTCCTCTCCTCCCTCCTTTCCCTCCTGGTTCAAACCCAAAGAATCATCTTCTTCCTCCAGCTGTTGCCGCAGCAGCGCCACCATCTCCCGGTGCTTTTTGGATTTTTCATGGTTTTTCATACTGTTGCGAGGGAAGTAAAGCAAACAATTAAAAGTAACATAAAAGGCTCTGATAACAGATTCCATAATGTGTGAGGTGAATTAAAACTCCTCACAGATTATGTTTTCACCAACAAAAATTAACATGAGTCATAGAAAGAAAGAAGACCAAATCAATAAAAATACAGAGACAGAAAAAAAGACTGACCTTGTCACTTAAGTTGGACTATTAAAATTTTTCTCATATGTCACAAACAAAAATCACTTCACCACAAACAAAATAAAACTTTTTTCAACAAAGTACATTAAGTTCCAAAACCATTAACAAGGGTTTTAGTCAGTCTGTAATTCACCTACTGTCATAGATTTAGTCAATCAACGCTTATTGTTTCATTGTTCTTTTTTACCAATCAGATTGGATTAAAAAAATCACTGCATCTGGACACCATTTGTTTAAAAGCTTAGTACAAATCATTCATGGCTCAGGAAGGTGAATAAGCATCTCAGTAGGAGGTCACTCACGCCTTATCTGACTTGAAGGACTTGTCACAGGCTGGGCAGTATAGATCGTCATAATAGTCAATTGTCATTTCTTCTCCATCAGGCTGCTCTGCATCTGTGAAGATGAAGAATATTTTACACCCTGAAACAAGAAACAACTAAAGACATAACAAGTACTATTCAAAATCTGTGTCTGGTCAAGTTTTACGTGCTGCCTTTGACGTTAATTCACTCAAAATTAGCTGTAACCTTTAATGTCAAACACACAGTCTCACTGACCTCCTCCCTCTTCACTGTTCTCCTCTGCTTCACTCTCTGATGCATCTCCAAACTCCTCCCCATACTGAGCCTCTATCTGCTGCAGCTCCTTCTCGAGCTCCGACATGGCCGCCCAGCTCTGCTCTTTGTACTCCTCAGCCAGTCTTGGATGGACACACAGTATTGTATTGTAAGTATGAGGTGAAAATAAAGAAATAAAATGTTACATTTACTTATCAATCCACTACTTACTTGGCCTGATTGAGTTTCTGCTTACGCCTCAGCTCCTCCATCTTCTTGATCTTCTCAGCGTTCTGCTCCTCCACCAGCTTCCTGTGGGCCTGCACACGGCGGTCACGCTTGCGGACGAAAGCCACAAGTTGTCGCACAAGCTCATTGCGCTCCTTGCGAGCCTTGTCTCTGGTCTTCTTGTTCTCTTTCTCCATGGCCCTTTTCTCCCAGCGGTTGGAGGCCTGCCTCGTATCATACTCCTCCTTCCAGGCAAAGTTTTTACGGGTACAGAAGCTCTGCCAGTACCCGTAAAATACGTGCACTACCTGAAATATGGAAATGGTAACTGATTACACCAGCCTTCCTGAAAATCTTCACTGGTTCACCATAAATAATTTACGTTTTTTCCTCTTAAGTGTTTGCTTTAATGCATAAAAAGTAGCTTGGAAAAGCATTGTTTTATTCATGTAATTGAATTGTTCAAAGAACTCTTCCATTATCAACTGAAGCGCAACGTTAAGACAAGAGCTTTAAGTGTGGGAGTGGCTTACGGTATCATAGTCACTCTGAGAGTCTCCAAAAGGAGGAAACTCCTCCTCCTCTTCATCATCTTCCACCTTGCTGTGCTCCATCTCCTCCTTAACAATGGACTCAAACAGATTCCTGTAGACTGTGTAAAATCCCTATGGAGAGGGAGCGGGTTAAAAACAAGAGGAAATTAAAAAAGAGGAAATGAATGCTCTGAGATGCACAAGAAATTCTTGACCCTTCAATCCCAAGGGATGAAGCTGCCACCACCGATCTGAACAGTGAGTCACTTTGCTGTCACTCAGGTGGTGGACTCTTTCATGAATTTAAACCAAAACATTCTACCTGGTTTTCATCAAATCTTGTGTATTTTGAGAGACTGACACTAACCTTCTCGTCATCTCCATAGCCAGAGTAGCATGTGACTGTGAAGTACTGCAACAGGTCAATGCTGTCATCTTCATAATCCCCACTCAGTCCTCCTTTCAGCAGAGCCTCTCTGTGATTGTCATACCTGCCAAACAGAAGGAGAGAGAACCATAAGATTAAGACACTCTTAGTCTGTATAGTTTGTACATCAAGCAGTTAAGATGTTATGAGTCTGGAAGAATGTGTTTAACATGTACAGATATCTTTGCTCTCACCATGCTCTCTCCTGTGGATCACTCAGGACATCATAAGCTGCCTGAATCAGCTTGAACTGCTCTGCTGCCTCCTCAGCATTTTCCAAGTTTTTATCTGGATAATTCAGAGGAAAACCACAGCTCCAATTAGAATAAAAAACTTAGCTTAAATCTTTAAGGCAGTTATGTATGGTTAAACTAAACAGCATCACATATTCCTGAGAGGTAAAACAGGTACACTACAAAAAAGAAGTCAAAAATATTACATCTTAACAATATAGTCAGAAGATGAAAAGAATAAAAATACATGGTTTTAAAGACAAATTAGGTCACCTGGGGGGGCAGAGGATTTCAGTATATAAACACCATGTAATCAATATGTAATGAGCATTGTCTCCACGGTATTTCAGAAGCAGAAGCAGATGTTTTAATTTTACAACATCAATCACAATATTATTTGACAGGTGTATTTATCTATGGTAGCTAGTTATTTTCTATTTTTAATGGAATAAAAAAATAAACAAAACAAAAAGTCATAAAACGTTCAGCTGTAAAATATGTCGCACCTTACCTTGCGAAGAGTCAAAGAGTGTATATTCTGTTTACTTTACCAATACCAATACTTGTATTACAAACAATACATATACAGAAGTGAAATCGGAAATGTAGATATTCTTCCATGACGAAATAAATACTGGGTTAATGTTACTTTGATATTTCCATCCTGCTTGGCTAATCATTGAGCTTTCTTTTACAACTTACCTGGATGCCATTTCAGTGCTAATTTACGATAGGCCTTCTTCAAATCATCGTCTCCAGCATCTCGTTTCACACCCAAGATTTCATAATGACACTTCATTGTTAGCTGACAGTAAAGAGAAACTTGACTGTAAGATAAATACTGAGTAAAATGATCACGTTGTCCCACACGATGCTAACTTTAGCATGTAGCTAGAGACATCTCTATTCTATCGCTTAAATAATCCAGATTCCTTGGGTGATAGCAACAATGTTACATTGTTTTGACATAGCGTATTCATAAAGGCCCCATATAAACTATTACTGGAAAAAGCTTGTAAGTTTTTCAATTACTAAGTTACAGCTACGACCGGTAATTAAAAGAGTGTAAATAAGGTGTCTCTACTGTCCGGTGCGGTGCCGCTAAATCTCGCGAGAAGAGTTCTTCTTTCATTCATCGTTTCGGCAGATTTTAAGATATAACTGCGTATTGCTGCCCCCCACTGTTGGCAATTAAAAATGGTTTGGGGCAAAGGGAAAGAAAAGCTTGATAAAAAGAGGAAAAATACAGGCCTGCTTCTCATTGTCTTGAAAACAGAGTGCATGATGCAAGAAATTGTTGAGGAAAAAAATTGACCGACTAGATTAGATCTTTATGAACTTTGTCAAGAACTAGAGACTGTAGAACATTGCAGAAAATACATATCTGAGAGAACGGCCACGGTTTATAAGATGACTAAATAATGGCAAACAGGGACAGAATTGTACAGAGAACATACTAGACCGTGGAGGACAAGAAGATGGGAAAGGGAGCGGTGTGGTTATTGTAGTACCACCTCCGTGCCACCAGGAGTCTCTCTCTCATCGCCGTTCGCACGTGTGGTGTTTGAGTTGGACTTCTGGCTGCGCGAGAGTTGTGTCCGCGGAGAAACTAAACATGTCTGCTCCTAAGAGAAAACGTGGAGGACAGGCTCATGCTGATAAAAAATCAAAGAAAGTTAAATTTGTCGCTGATGGAGGTGAAGTACCAGATGAAGCTGAACAGGAGAAGAAAAACGAAATCACAGTTCCGGCACCGGTGTCATTGGTAAGTGCTCGTGTATGTTAATAGCCGCTGAAGTTGGTAGCTAGTTATCTGATTGCTAACTAGAGCTCACCAATACAGCGATGGTACATTTTCGAGTTATTTAATGTTGTGAGAATATAATGGCACTGAGTTACACACAACAGACCGACTGGTGTATTTGAAACTGTTGCATGGTGTCGTTAAACTACAACATGTCCATAAACACTCGAATAACAGAGCCAAGCTAAATGTGATGCACTCAGTGTTTCTTAACCATAATTAAAAATAAAGAGGCCATCTGAATAAATAAGAAAATGCTTAAAACTTTTAGTTGGTTTAGATGTGATGAGATATCTTTTCGGGAACAGGGGAAATGGACCAACAAGGAAAGGGTTCTCATTTTTTCCTCAAGAGGCATCAACTTCAGAACAAGACACTTGATGCAAGATCTGAGGACCATGATGCCTCATTCAAAAGCAGGTTAGTACTGTCTGTCATTCACATGCTGTGTTTTATTACTAAGCCAACATTACATGTGCTAACACTTGTTGGATTGTTAATTTATCTTGATCAAAGACAGTAACAAGGATTTTCTTTTGTTAGATACAAAAATGGACAGAAAGGACAAATTGTTTGTCGTGAATGAGGTGAGTTTGCCACTTATAATTGGTACACACTTAACATAAAGTAATGTGTATTACAGTATAGCTCAATATATGCCTTGTTCCTAGGTGTGTGAAATCAAAAACTGCAACAAATGCCTCTTTTTTGAGGCAAAAAAGAAGCAAGATCTGTATTTATGGTAAGTAGATGACCGTTGTTTTATTTCCTGATCATTACACAGACCATGAGAATTTAGTTTTGTACAACAAATTATAAGTAAATTCAACAATGTTCTTGTCTTGCAGGGTTTCAAACAGCCCTCATGGGCCTTCTGCAAAATTTCTGGTTCAAAACAGTGAGTAACTTCTTTCCTGTAGTCTTGAAGAGTAGTAGGCAACATATGTCATGTCTAATGGGTGAAAACTGGTTCACACTATCGTCTCCTCCACAGTTCATACACTGGCTGAACTTAAAATGACAGGAAACTGCCTCAAAGGATCTAGGCCACTGCTTTCATTCGACCCTGTAAGTAGCACTGGCCGGACAAAGATGTTTTTGTCAGTATTTGTCAATTATATAAATATATCAGATGTCAACAAAGGATTGCTAAGTGCCTCAAAGACCCACATTTCTCATTTCTCATTTCTCATTCTTCTTGATGCCATGGTGGTATTTAAAAAAAAACAACTTATGAACTCCTGGTGCACAATTCCTATTGATGGTTCTTAGTTACCAGGGGTCTTGTACTTTTAAGGTGCTTTAACAAAATTCTTCATATTTACATGTATGTGGACAGCCGATTGTTCAGTAAATGTTAGAATTTGTATGAGAGTTTAACTTTTTTGTCTCTATTTTCTTTTTCAGAAATTTGACAAGGAGCCCCACTATGCTTTACTGAAGGAGCTCTTTACTCAGGTGTGTCCATAAGATGCACACAAGAAAATGCATGCTTTTATTCTGACTACATTTCGGTGGTAATAGCCTAGCAAAGTAGACCTTCTGTGATCCGGTTGTGAATGTACCCAAAAGCAAGTCTTTTTTTCCTTTGAAAGCTGAGTAGCTTGTATATTACACTTGAAAAATTTTAGCATGGTACTCATGACCTCTTCCTGTTGCAGACATTTTCCACTCCACGCTACCACCCCAAGAGTCAGCCTTTTGTGGATCATGTCTTCACATTCACCATTGCAGACAACAGGATATGGTTTAGAAATTACCAGGTAATATTTTGAAATCTTTGCAAATCTTCTAAGGCTAGTGTTGGCATTATTTGGAAACATGATATTGCTTTGAGAGTTAATATTCAATATTCAGAGGTTGGTTTATGTTCCGATGGTTTTGCAATGTTTTCCCTGACACATTCAGATCATCGAGGAGGATGCCTCTCTAGTGGAGATCGGCCCTCGCTTTGTACTCAACCTCATCAAGATCTTTCAGGGGAGCTTCGGAGGGCCCACGCTCTATGAAAACCCAGACTTCAAGTCTCCTAACATGGTAAAATCAGTGCATGCTAGATTAGATCACAAGCTTGTGATGTTTTGTTGACTCAAGTTTAATGTGCCTGATACATGACCACGCTACATTATACATTTTCTGATTATGTCAATCATCTTTCTTTTAGCACCGACGAGAGATCAGACTGGCGGCAGCAGCCAGAGTGCGTGAGAAGCAAATGGTGAAGGAGCTACAGAAAATGAAGAGGACTGAAGCAAAGGAGGATTTGGCCACAGACGTTACAGCTGATGTCTTCCAGACGCCAGCTGATGAGAAGCCAATTCACATCGAGACAGAAGCACCCGAGCCCAAAGTGGTGAAGAAGAATAAACACAAAGCTTTCAAAAGGCAAAGGATGGCACGCAGGTAACCTGATGGACTGGATTAAGCTGAGATAAATGACTTGCTGTTGCCAACAATTCACTATGTCTCAAGAAAATGTGTCCATGCCACAGTGAAGTTAGGTATGAGCTTTTTGGTTACTAAAAGACTTTTTGAGTAACATATCATTTAATTATCAAGTTCAAAAGTTTGAAAGAAAATGTTAAATATGTACATGTTGTGATCAGTGTCTGTTGCCATCATTTGTGGATTCACACTGTACATATTTTACTCCCTCCCTCGGGAAGACTGTTCAGATTATAGGTGGACAAAGGTCTTTTTACAATACTGCAAACAGTATTTGCCCAATCTTTTTGATAAACTGAGTATTCCACACGTACAAAAGAAAACCATGTTTATTTCTTTTCAGTGACGAAAATTGTTTTTTATGTAATGAAAATAAAATTATTCAAACATGCTGTTGATATCATCTGGTCTGTCCTCCAAACAAATGGTGTTCAATTAACATGCAGAGCTGCAGAGATATCTAATGTCTGTGTACATTAGATATACTAAGAAAAAGAAGGGAAAAGCTCCAGAAACCATATGATCGAATACTAAATGAATACAAATCATTGCTGTAATTGGACTATACACTATTTACAATGTTAACATCTTAAAGGACTCAATATTGGGTCTCCATAGTAACAAACTGTACAATATACAGGAACTGTACAAACAATCCTTTTCCATATCTCTCTGAAATTGTGAACTCAGTGTGATTGTGGTATTACTACACACAGGCACATAACAAGACCAAGCAGATGACATTTTCTCTCCACAAGTCAAGCATCAATGCTCCATTACAAATGTAACTGCCAAACAATGAACTAGTTTATTTCGTAACACCCTTGTCCGTCCAACTATGTCCGTCTATTATGCCCATTAAATCCAGTACATCTTTCCTGTGTGCACCACACTGGCTGCACCTCCTCCTCTGGCAGATTTTGAGTCCTCATCCAAGCGAGTGGCCACCCCCCAAGTTAAAGTGCTTATTTGCAGACCAGTTCACTGTTATCGCTCCTCTTCCACCTCTTCATCAGGACAACAATAATATTCTACAAAGCAGATCTGTCCGTCGTCGTTCCTGACTAGGTACTGCAGAGAGAGGAAGCCCCTGCTGTCCGTTCTCACAGAGACTTTACAGGACAAAGCCAGAGCTTTGGTTGATGGCTTCAGCAGAGACATCTTGTACCTATCACAGTAAACAGAGCAGACAGCACAGAATGTGGTGCTTTAACAAAACTTATTATAGGAAGACAAATGTATTTCTCAGTCTGTGGTACCACAAGTGGACAATCTTAAAAGGAAAAATTATGTGAAATAAACACAACACAACTTCTGTTAATTGATCCACTACTTTTCCTGTGCCATTCTTTGCATCTGGTTTTATCTTTTACACTCTCCATTCACATAGTCTGAGGAGACAGTTTAGTTCACTTTTTTTCTGCACTAACCTGTTGGTTTGTGTCTTAGTGCATTGAAACAGCTCCATCATGTCAGAGTCTTTGGGATAATCATAATGTGCATTCCCAGAGTTCCCAAATGTAGACAACCTAAAAAGCAAAACAAATGCACGAGTGTTAGCAAAATATCGTGTAAACTTTATACTGTGGATCAAGTAATGACGCTTTATCAACAAACCTAAAGTAAGGCTGGCTGGGGGACATGGTGATCTGTAGCACCTCGCTGGTCATGTCCAGTTCAGAGAAGGCTTCCTTCAGACTTTCTGAAAGTAGGATCACCTTTGAAAAAAAAGGTGTGCATTAGCAATAATTATTTTAACACCATTTGCATAAAACTTGCAAATAGTGTCATTTATATTCTTATTGAGTTTGTTAAGTAAGCAAGTTATTGCAAGCAAAAGAAACTGTATTTTGCTGTTAAGGCTGAGCCTGTGTGCATTCATATGAGTTCATACAAGTTGTTTCTGTGAGTCCACCAAGTTTATTTAGCAATATAGATTATCTCTTTCATTTTATGATGTAGTTTAGGTCCACCTTGTTTGTGACGTTGTTGCTGCAGAAATCAAAGTCAATTGGCTCTTCTGGTTCTTGTGTGTTGATTTTGCACACAGTTACTACCCCACCCTCCTCAAGGAACAGTGTCAGAGGGTAACCATAACCCCTGTAGCACATTCGCAGGGCTGTTGATACTCCTGCAGCATCACATGAAAGAAAACATTGCATCATTTGGATAATAATCTATCTATGAAGCACTTAAGTTTCGTCTGATTTCACTCTCAGATTAGATTTCCTTCATCTTTACCTGGAATTGTGCTTCCTCCAAAGATGTTGAGGCAATCCAGCAAAACAGTGAGGTTAACCTGAAAACCTACAAGATCTTCCTTTATTGTGAACTCTTGGAAGATCTCAGCCTGGAATAAAGGAGGACAAGTTTGCTCTTCTGAATTTCACCAAAAATACAGGGGGTGCATTGAAGAAAAACTAAATTTGGTACCATCCACGTTTACCCAATAAAAGAGCAAGGGTGTTTTTTTAATAAGAAAACACACCTGGATGAAGGCATTGGCTTGTAGGCATTTGGAGTCCTCCACAGTGACCTTCAGGCCGTTTGGTGTGGCACTGAAGATGGCATGGTCTTTAAAAGTAATTGCTTTCAGTATGTTGGACAGATTGCGAGCATTATCCATACTGGCCACTAAAACGTACTGTTCATCATCGGGTTGCGTCTGAGTTGACAGAGGCATCGTGGCACTGAAATGAAAGAAACACTAGGACTAGGACACTTCACTAGGAATGTTTGGACGAAAAATGTTAAGGAGGGCAAACACTGCATAAAATCTATAAAATAACAGCCACGGTAAAAGGAAACCTTAGCTACAGAGATGCCTCTCTCATTACAACTTGGATACAATTTTCAAATAAGGGGCGATCAGTTAACCGAACAAGGTTTGTATAAATTCTCACTGTAAACGTGATAAACTGTCAAATTTTCTGTCTTTTTCTGTCACAACTTTTAAGCTAGGCTACATGGCAGCAGAATAAAAGCAGTCAGAGTTGAAAGCAACCTAAATAGTAGACGGTAATTTTAGTGCCACGTATTGTATTATCTAGCATCCTCGGTAAATGGCCTTTTAAAAATGTAATTGGCAACCTTATTTTTTTTTTTAGTTACTTACAATTTTGTAATTCAGACACTCATACGCTTGTGTTTTGAAGAAAGCCGCTTCTATATGTAATAACTTCCGCTTCTGTCTCTTTCAACGGAAGTAGATTCTGCGCGTGCGCGATTGTGTTCGAGAGACTTCGCAATAGGTCTGTAACATATGAAAAATATCCTGACAACATCGACAATACGTGACATCAGTGGTGTTTTGTGACCAAAAGAGGTAAGGTTAAATGCTCCGATAAAGTCAAAAGGCTAAGGCAAAATGTTATTTTATCTGAAATTTAGTTGTAAATGTTCTTACATCACTGTTGTGGTTGCCACCGAGCAAAGGAAGGAAGCTAGCGTTGGCTAATAGTATCTAAAAGACGACGTTGTGATTTTAAAAGTGTTTGTCGATCAGTAACAGGTTTAGTTAATAAGAAACAAGAGTCTTCTTTGGTCTCAGGAGGGGTCTCAACAGGTCAACAATTAACGTCTCCACGACAGCTGAAAAAAACACCTCCGTTCTTCTTCAGTGTTTTTTTAATTGGCATTAACGATAGCTTCTTAAACGCTTGTACTGACAGGTCGTTTGTGTTAAAAGCTCATTGCACTGTTAACGGGTCTGATCGGTAGAAATGTGACTTAACTTTAGTTAAATCACTTCAGTAGGAAGTGAAATTAGTGTCGTGACACTTGAATTCAGATCGTTATGCTTTATCTCTGTTGCTGTTCTGTCGCCCCCTGTGAAGCTCTGTTGATACTGCAATCAGGTTGGTTAGTAGTCACTTGGCACGGCTGCTCTAGCAAGTGCTTTTTATGAATGACTAGTGAAGGCCTTTGGACACTCTCTGAATCACCTGTATCATCCTTTAGTTGGATAAATGCTAATTACAATCTTAGGGTTGGCTGATTGACCCTGGTGCTGTTCATTGTGCTGGTGGCTCTCAATCAACAATATATTAATTAACCTTTTTCTATATATAGGAATGAAATGCTTAAAATCCCTGTTGTCAATGAGATGAAAACATATTATTATACTTTTTTTTCTCTCTCTGCTTCAAGTTCATCGTTCTTGGCAGCCTGTCGGAGCCACAGTCATGGTGTGCATTCCCTGTATCGTGATTCCTGTCCTGTTGTGGGTCTATAAGAGGTTCCTGGAGCCTTTCATCTATCCTATCATTTCACCGATTATCAATACATTCTGGACTAAAAAAGCAGTCCAGGAGACAGGCACAAGTGATCAAAAATTGAGTGGAAAGAGTAACGGGACTTGCAAAGTAAGTTAATGGAAGAGTAATGATTTAGTCATTACATCTTGATAGTGAAACTTTTTCCTTTAATTTATAACCTCTGAAGCTCTAGGGGATACTTCAATATTGTGATTTTTTTTCTTTGTTTCTCATAGTTAACATAACTTTAAGTGGTTGAATCATAAGTTCAGTTTAATCAACTTTATTAATCCCAACAAGGGCAATTGGTTTTGTGAGTAAGTAGGGTCTTACTTGACCAAATAATGACTAACACAGTTTTTAGGTTTGAACCTCTTTAATGATTGTATTTTGTTGATAACAACATTTCAAAAGTGTTTTTTTGTGTGTTTCAGGCTGAAAGCAATGGTGAGGTCATAGCCAATGGATCCGCTGTAGCAACAGATAAGAAGACGGACTGACGGCTTCAAATATTTTTAATATTGCAACTAAAACACTATAAATATTTCAATAATATGTCATAGAGAAACAGTCAATTAACTTATCAGTCTGATTTTAATGGATTGGTTTTTATAACCTTCCATTTTGTGTGTAACTTGTTTTTTTCATTCACAGCTTCTTAAAGAAATAATCTATTGTTGATTATTTTATTTTATTGTTAATTTAATAATTCCTATCTTAACACTATCCTATCTATCCTATCTTGTACAATCTCTAAAGAAGGTTTTAAGGCAAACATGCAGTCAAATCACCTTTGAATGATAAAAAGCTCCTTTATTGCTATCACTGTAAGCTGTGCTTCCACTTTAGCTTGCTAATTTCATGAAGTAAAGCAGAAGCAGAGCAATAAGGTAGATAGAAATTAAATGATTATGTAATTATATATAACTGTAATATAATGTTTTGTGTTGCTTCTCATGTCATTCTCAGAATTAGAGAACTCGGGAACAGTAATGTGCTATTTTTTTTTCTTTCTCAGTCTGAACATTGATTACCGTTGTCTAAAATGAAAAGAAATACTGAAAATAAATAAAGAACTCTATCAGGTAATTTTCCTACATCCTCTTTGTCACTGTGTCTTGTTTTGAACATGTATTACATTTGTATTGTTATGACAGGAATTACTTAAATATAAGAGATCTCTGATTTACCATCTTTTTATTGAATTGTTTTGTGTTGAGGCCACAGAGCTAAGAGAAGAGTAAGTCTGACAATATTGTTCCAACATGTGTCCAGAAACACAACACCAAATAAGTGCTTAATTGTCTGCAAGGGGTGACACAAGTCTATGCAATTCAACACATTAGAAATAACAACTTGATATTTTATCAAGTTAGGTGACTCTGTTTTTGTCAGCTTAGGTGCAATTCTGGCCCCTAGTGGCCAAAATATTATTGATACAATGAGTGACAGGTGAGATACAGTGTAACCAGAACGTTGGTATTTAATGTCTGGTTTATAGACTTTATTTCCTTTACTTGGCCTCTATAAGGAGACAGAGGCATATTTATAACTCTTCTTTTTATATTGTTTTATTTCTGTATGTTGTAATGTCTCTTTAAGTCCTCTGTAAACCTTATTCTAACTTTTTGGCCACTAATTTTACCATGAAGTTTTGTTTTCTCATTGATTATCATGATACATGTTGGATGACCTTACATCACTTAGATTAGCTGTCTTAAGTCAGATGATTAATGAATTTAAGAAAATCTAATATTTTAGATCATTCGTTGCTACCATCCGACAACTGCCTCCTTCATAGCTTATTCATGGGGGGGTTGGTTATTTCTTTATATTGTTTTCTTATTAAATTAAGACAATATAAATGTAAAAGCAGTGACTGTGTGCAGGTTACATAATGGTTAAGGTACGTAAAAGAACTTGTATGTACTTAGAGAAACAGAGTGTAGATCAGACGCTTATTCTAAGGGCTTTATTTCTATCTGCAACGTCACCGACGTAATTAACGCCAATGTGTCGTCATTACGCAAGGGGTGGCGACGTGGAAAACATGGTGGACAGGAGTAAGAAGAGTTAACTTAATCGTCTCAAATTCCCCCGAATTTAAGGTATTTGTCTTTGCAAATTACACTCGATCAAGAGAATTGATCCAAGTCTTCAATCGGTTTGAATAAGAGTCGCCCTTTAACGTTCCTGAAAGCAGAGGCGCGCGGAAACTGAGAGGAGCATTTATGACAGGTAAGCCGAGCGGTCAGCTGATATCAAACAAGCTGTGAACGTTAGCTGGTTTCTGGACATTGAGTTATCAATTACCAGTTAACAGACACGATCACGGGTCAGTAATTCATCTGGCTATGGTTTCATGCTAATTTTGGACCAACTGTATCCGTGTTGACTGTGAAAATTGCCGAGGCAGAGAGCTTTTCTTGCACTTCGAATAGGGTGAGCTAGCTAACGTCATGCAAGTTGGTAAACTGAAGTGTTATATTATGAGCAGATACAGTTAAGTATAGACGCATGCCATAGATCACTGAATCTGTAGTTTAAATTCTAATCTTGACAGGTTATAGTAGTCTGTTCATTGACGTTAATAACATAAGTAAATGTTATGGTTTGGTGGCATGTATATCATGTATAACTCAGGTTTTCTGCGCTTTTTACATTATGTGAGAGGCACAAAGTGTCCCTTGCAGGTTATCACTTCTTTGTGCTTCCAGTATGCTCTAGTTCACTTGGGCATATTTAGGCTAGCTGGCTACACCTGTGTGTCAAGGGTGTGTCATTCCAAGACAACAAACCACATCCTGGTTCCTTATATGTCCTCCTGTAGTAAGCTTGGCCTCTCATTAGTAAATGTATACACACTGGAAAGGACAGATCTAGTTTGCCGACACACAACTGCTCAAGATAAGAATTTGATTTGAAGTACATAGATTGGGAGATATGACACCCATAGTATTGGTCCAAGTGGCAGCATGCCCTCTTGTTTATTGGCTTCTTACACCGATTAAAAGTACACTTGAGGGTTCTGCTACTTGTGATACATCTTTGTTCAGCTGTTTGCTTTGGATCTGTTTCATATCAGTGAGGCAAAATTACAGGTGACGGTTAATCTGAATTTGAATAGTAATTTAAAATGTAATATGTTTACAAGTGCAAATAAGGGAAATTTTTGTAAATGTCTGTTTTATTTTAAAGAGAATCAAACTCTAACATGTTCTCCAATTTCACTTGATTAGTGTATTCTTGATTATTTTCTTCAGACATTGTGACTGGTTGTTTTTATTTAGCAAATAAGATCTTTCTTGGAAAATCAACATTTAACAGATGTGCTGTATGTTGAATTAATTATTAATCCTTTTGATGGGACCAACAGGTAAAGCATCTCCTCTGTCCCAGGTTTTGGCATATGCTTGGTGAAAAAGCAGTAAAGAGTGGTGAGTCTGGCTGAGCGGAGCCAGCAGAGATGGGTGCCAACACCAGCCATGTCAGCGACCTGTCTGATAACCCAAACCTCAAGGCCCTGGTAGGCACAGAGTCCATATCAGAAAATGACCCTTTCTGGAACCAGCTCATCTCCTTCACCTTCATCAGTCCCACCAGCAGGTAAGCAAACGTGACATAAAGTGCCAGTGCAGCACTTTCAGACTGCTGCACCATTAGCAATGCAAAATTATTCAATCTACTCCATTCAGGACTTATGAAGCGCTAAAAATCTCCTGGTTGCAGATTCTCAGATGCACAAATGTTGCCTGTTTGGTATTATGACAAATTAAATACTTTAAATAAGAACTGGCACAAGGTTCACTTACATTCTTTCTCCAGAGATTTCAGCTGTTTATCATGATGGTAACAAAAATACAGCTAAAAGCTCAGGAGGAAATTAGTAAGTGGACCTTACATTAAAGATTTTTTGTCAGATTAATATTTCCAAAGTTAAGAACTTTTACACTCAGTACATTTTCTTACAGTCAAGTTGTTAATTTATTGTTGCTAATTTGCATTAGGTTCATTTCAACTATCTTAACATGAAAAAAAAAACTCACTGATAATGAGAATTACTTTCAGTTGCAGCTCTAGATTAAATCCCAACTTTTACAACAAATAGAGCAAGTAGCCAGCCAGTCACAAGGAGAAACACATTTGAGGTAAAACACTTGTAGCAGTGCAATACAGTAGCAGAATTTCCTAAATTGTAGACACTGGGGATCCTGGTGGAAATATATTTCTGGGAATATCTGTGAATGTTCTCATTCATCCAGGTCATGGTTATTCTAGGCAAATAAATCGAAGGCAACTGGACTCAGTAATATGTCTGTGAACTACTGAGTCCAGTTGCCTTCGATTTATTTGCCTAGAACATTTCCTGGAAGTGTCTCTCATCAAATTTGTATTGTAGAGCAATAAATTAACTATCTGTTACTTCTTAAAAAATACTTTAATTTTGACATATTTTCCCAATCTCTTCCTCAAAAGTTATAGCATAGTATATCAATGGATGTGTGGCACACAGCCTTTCCACTGAGAGAGTCCCTCAGGATTCCGGCCAGGATCCAACAATAAACTCTAGACAGGATGTTTGCAAAACTCTTTACAGCCATGTGTGACTGTCAGTGTTACTGTCAAAATAGATTGACTGTTGAATATTTAGGTGCTTTTTATGTAATATTGAGCAGAGATATTGAGCAAGATGCTACATTCCCACTTGCAGCTCGACTGTGAATGATGAGAAATATTTATCTTGTGACAGTGTTTCATTCATTCGCATCTTTAATGTTGTTATCTGAGGTTCTGTACATAGGCGTCAAATCCTTCTCGTGATTGAACTATACTTTCCTGGTAAAACTGAATTTCACACAGGGGAAGACAGACAGATATAAAATAAACAAATATGCATTCAATACAACACGAGAAAAGAGGACTATGAGAGTGGGTTTAGTCTGTAATCAAAGATTACTTTAATGATTTATTTAAGCCGTCGATACTTTCTTGAATTTTTTTTAGAACTGTTAAATTTCAGAATAAAAGAAGTCCAAACCCAAAGTTTATTAGTTTATCTTGATAAAAAACATGATATATATATTGAAAATATTAATTATATCGACTAATGTTGAAAACTGAGGAGCTTGAATGGGATTTTTTTTTTTAGCATTTGCTAATCTAAGCAAACTGGCTCCTAGATGAAGCTACATATTTGTTATACAGGCATAAGAGTGGTATCAATGTTCTCATCTAACATTTTTAAAGGGCCACAATTTGAAAGGTTTTGATATGAACCAGTTGGTCCTGCCTGTCCTGGCTCATAAAACCTGATGGGTTCATGATCAAAGTTTTGTCCCGAGGGCAGAGAAGGTTTACTGTCAAAAATGAATCACACTCCCCCAAAACACACTGCGCCAAAAGCATGATATTGATTGAACTTGACAGATCATTTACATAACTATTTGTGTCACTGCAAAAAGCAGCTGGTTGGATGTCATTAGTGTTTGATTATCCTGCAGTTTTCTAGCGTTAAAACAGAGAGCAGATGACACAAGCAATCAACTCCTCTTAAATTATTTTCTCTTGCATGTGTTTTTTTAAGTATCTTCTCACTTTCTTTCAAACTTCTTCTTCTTCTTCTTCTTTTTTTCTGTTAAAACAGTGGTGAATCCAAGTTGCTGGAAGAGGCTGTCATCCCCCTCGCCAAGATCCTCAGTGAGTTGCCTATGATATTAATTTACTTCATATGTGTTTCTTACTGGTCAAAACTTGGGTCACAGTGAATATCAACTTCTCCAGAGTTTACATAAAATAAGAAACATTTGCTTATTCTCCTTTTTTTCATGCCAGACTATAAAATAAAAAAAATTCTTTAGCTAATGTTTTACCACTGATTAGTTCTCTCCGTCTTTTTTTTCTCCTCCAAGTTGAAAACAATCCCAGAACGGGGAACTTGGGTGCTCTTGTGAGAATTTTCCTGGGAAGAACCAAAGAGCTGAAAATCTCCACAGAATGCCAAGAGTGAGTATGGGAACCTCAGAGGAGGGAAGGAACTTGGATGACAGCAGCAGTAATGTAAGATCCTGTGCATGTTAGTGTTCTTTGTGCGGAGGTGCAGGCCAGTTATTGTTAGATCACAGGCTGTCAGGGAATTTTTGACTTTTCACAATGGAGAGACACTGAAGAAGTTGATGTTTCCCATGAGAAAAATGGTTGAGGTATAACCATCAACACATGTGGCATTATTCTGCACTCGCTTGTCGAGCTCCATTTCCACAGAGGTCGGCACTGCCCATGTCACCAAATGCTTTGAGCAGGAACTCTTCATTCTCTATTTAACATCTGTCCCCAGTCCGCTCCAATCTATTTTCTCACATTTTATTACAGATTTCCGCCCATAAACAAATAAGCTTTTTCTGGAACTAATTGACATGTGAACATTAGCAATCAGTGGGTCCGATTAGACACCCCCATGTTGGTATTTGGTGGTTGTGAAACACTGTGGCTTGCACTGGATGGTTCCAATCATGTCGTATTTCTCCTTCATTTGTCTCTCACCAACTTTTGTCCCAATCTTCTCTTTGTCATGTGTGAATATACGGTATAGGAACCTATGTCCTAGTTAAGAAAGTCTATTTCTGTAGCAGTTTTCATCCATAGTGCTTTGTGTACAAATTAAGAGAGGCATTGAGAACAGATAAAAAAAAACACAAGGTCATAAAAAAAAAAAAACAATATAACAGGGGAAGTGACATTATTTTAGAAGTGCTAGCAGGATGCAGCACGTTACTGAAAAACATCCAGTGTCAGCCAAGCGATCCTTAAATCTGGACATAATCCAGCAGCACGGAGTCGTTCCCTGCATAGCATTTATTTCTGTCACACTTCTGCGTTTGACCTTGAACGTGATGTCCTCTTTTTGTCTCTCCTCTGCAGTCAGCTGTTTATCTGGCAGGCCCACAACGCTCTATTCATGATCCGCTGCCTGCTCAAGGTGTTCATCAGGGAGATGAGTGAAGAAGAGCTGCACCTACAGTTTTCCTACCAGGAGAGGGCACTAGGCTCCTGTGGAGGTGAGCACATCCGCGTGGAAAATGAAGGAGTGCCACTGGGAGATTAAAGAGGGCAAGAAAACGCATAAAGAAAGCAGCTTTTTTTAGTTCACACAGAGCAACAAGCTGCTCTGTTGTCTGGGTCAAAGATGAGAATGCTTTAGGTCACTTTAAAGCATTTTTATGGCTTAGTGTACTCTTTACAAAAATCCACATTATCTGCTGGGAAATCTGATGAACAACATCTCAGAAAAATGTTTCACTCCCACTAAACTCATAAGGAATGAGTTATTACAATTTAGTCACAAGGGTCAGATGTGTAACTCTCCCCTTCATACCTAAAGAGAGATAAGAAATTGGCTTTTTAATTGGGCACAAATGCCCCTGGCTACTGACCTGGATCAGCTGTCTCCGAGAGACTCTGGTAATAAAAGTCTGAATCTGCACGTCAGTTTTTGGCCTCAAACATGAGCCTCGTCTGAGCTAAGTCCCTGAATAATCACCCTGCAAGTGCGTGTCCTCTTGACAACCTTGTTAAATGTAAATAATTAAACAACATTTTAGTGCTCATGTACGGATAGAATAAAGATGGCATTTAAAATAAGCAAGAAAAAAAGAACCCTGCTTCATACAGACCTTGGTTTAAGTTTGACAAGCTGGATGATCATTATATTGATATTGTTCTGTGCTTTGCCTGCGAAATTACTCTAATTACAACTTATTTAAAGTGGCAAACAGATGATAAAGAAGGCTGTCAGCACATATTGGAAAGTCCTAAAAAGCATTAGAGGCTTGAAAAAGTTCTTTTTTTTCTAACCCTGCAGTAGTTAGTATTAAATTTTCTAAAATGTTTTTATATCCCATTGCAGGCTGTTAGTAGATTGTCATTCACTTTTAGCTAAAATTGAGGGAGTAGCACAGTGAGATCTGCAGTAAACACAGTCACTAGTACTGGCTAAAGTAGTTTAAGCTCGCTCTGCCATAATGAGTGAGTGCGAATTCAAGCAAAAAGTAAAATTAATGAATCGTTTTAAGTTGGCTAATCTATCCATTCATTTTCTGTCACTTATCTCAGTCCGGTACTTTGTAATTTAACAAATTCTATCAATACCAATTATGAGTCCATGCAGCTTTGAAGTATAGAAAAATGTGCCCTAAAAAAAATATTAAATTTAACTCGATGAACCCTGCAGAATCCCAATTAGCTCCTTTCCCTCAATGCCATTCCTCTGTAAAGTGAGCATGAAATATGGATGAAGGGAAGAGTAGAGAGACGGATTGGTACAGTGGGAGTTGATGGGAGCAAAGACAGACTAACAAGCCTATATGATCACAGGGAGCTGCCATGCACGGCTCATGTTTAAAAGTTTCTCAACTTCTCCAGCAGAAACAGGCAGCCAGGACCTCCTCGAGGAGCTGCTGTCCAACCTCATTCACCTGATCGTTGAAGTGCCCCTGCTGTAAGTATCTCCCAAGTTGATGTGTGCGTGAGTGTGTGTGTGTGTGTGTGTGCATGCATGAGATAGGAAGACTGAATTAAACACCCCAAATGTATCTCGCTCATGCTTGAAAGGTCAGACGTGCAAGATTCTGATACACTTTAAAGGGAGATTTGAGACAGTTTGGTTGCTTACAAGGCCCTGATCACACACACACACACACACACACACACACTCACAAACACACACAAACACACACACACACACTCAAACACACACACACACACACACACACACAAACACACACACAGCGATGTGTTAATCTCAAAGCGCTAACTGTTCCAGATCCCGTGTTTAATATTATATAATGAACATGACATTCTCATGGAAACATGGAGTATTGGCTTCTTTTGTGTAGTTTCCTTGTTTTTACTCATGTTTGTCGGTTGTTAGAGTGTCTAAGATGTTAGTCATTTAGCCGATAATGAAAAGCAGTTTGAGAAAAGTTTGTATGTGTGACTCCGTCTTTGCGTGCTCCACTTGCTCATCTGCTCCCTGATTTACTAACCAGGAGAAGCTGAAATCCATTATGGAACAAGGTTGGGCTCAGATGTCCACATGTTTCATGTCCACAATCCTCAGCCAGAATGACATTCTGGAGCACTGAGCTGGCAACGTGATGAACAAAGGGACAAAACACAAGCAAATTGAGTGAATATGACCACCATAAATATGAAAAAGAGAAAGTGACGGCTTTCGGAAGAAGAGAAAATGTTTGAAATGAAAGTTGGGTTAGAAGTGGTGCCAGTGAGTGGGAGAGGAGGGAACATAATGATTGAAAAATGGTATCAGCCTTTCCTCCCTGTGGGCGGCGTGCACGCTAACACACTCTGCCTTAATAAGTGAATATTTTGATGTATTTACTTATCAATGATGGAATTATTGCCTGGCTGCCACTCAGTCTGTCGCAGAGAGACAGAGATACACTGTGTACATCTCTGTCGACAAAATCCTCTGCAGTGTCAAAACAACTTCACAGAAACATGACTGACAATCGCTGTTTGCTTGAGGCAGCATCTTCCACTTTTCCCCTCTTCTCCCTTGTCTGTATTGTGTCATTCTAGACGTCCTACTCTCTTTCTTTTTCCTCCATCCTCTCCCCGTCTCTTTTGGTGTCTCCAGACATCAAACTCTGGCTATTGTGTAAGTGCATTCAGCATTCCAACATTATTCATTGTTTCAAGCTTCGGGACTCTACCTGTTTTTCTTCCCTCCACCACTTTGTAGCCGTCAGCCAATTTCCTTTGTACGTGCTCCTGGTTTGGATTAGAATATAACCATTCTTTTAGTATAACCCCCCCAAATCCCCAACAAACGTTTGTACTTTGTTCATAAGTTCAGGAGAAACTCTTGTGGTTTAATTGTAAAAGAAAATGGATGTCAGTAGTTATTTTTCCACGAAGGCAGTTTATCCGCATTGACACACAAATCACAATAAATCCTTGTTGTTTCACACATACTGCCACATCCTGTTTCTCAAAGGAATTATTAACAGTATTTGCTGTTAGATTATGTAATATTGATTTAGACACATAAAAATACTCATAATGATAAATAGTAAGATTATTTAAACGTTGACACAGACAGCTGCTTAATTGGTTAAAGATCCCCTCCAGACATGTTTTGACATCCATATAAATTGCTTTAATTCTGAGTAACGATTTTTACTTGATATGTTCTTAACACAAAAAGGAGTTCAAGAGTTGTGGTACAAGAAAATGTCATCCGTCCACTTTAACTGAACGAACATCTGTCTTTTCCTGCAGTGACATCACCTATAGCATCCTGTTTGAAGCAGTGACCACACTGCTGGTGTTCTTCTCCTATCAGCTCTTCCACAAAGACATCCTCCGAGACGGATTAATCTACCAGCACATCATGAAGGGACGATGGTGAGAAAACACAAGCACGCACACGCACTCCAAACACTTGAATTTGTATCCTCAAGAGGGCTTAAAATGAGGAAAACAAAGGCCTAACCCTCAAACACTCCCTCAAAGTTATGAGGGCTGATCTGGATGTTCTCACAACACAATAATGTCCTCAAAACGCAGATTTAAAGCTAAAACTGTTTTTGCACAAAGATTGCAAAGCAAGAACACACAAGTACACTTTAAGTACCAGTAACTATCTCACATTGACATTAACCCTAAAACGAATGAAATAAAATCACAAAATGTAAAACAAACACATCAAGACGAAATAGTTTCATCAAATTTTGACTGCTGTACGAGTTTTCCTCTCTGGCCTCTAAAACTGGGTCTTCAAGCAACCTGTTAACGACTTGCTTTGAACACAGGCCCAGATCATTTTGGATATTCTCCAATCCAACATGACACCGTCTGATCCAGCCTACTGTTCCTCTTCCCAGACTCTGATACAGTTAGCCTCTCTCTCTGTGCTTCCAGTCAGTCTCATCATGTTCCAAACAATGTCTTCATGTGTTATTCAGTCGGTGCCAAAAGGAAAAGAAGAAACAAAATCTAGTCAGCCAAGACTCTGTCTCCACTGTGACCTTGTAGTCTGTGATACTCAGGCTGGTTTTTTTTTTAGTAGTAAATAAACATCAAAATGCAAAAATTAAAACACGATGATAAAATTAATAAAATGAAATCAAAAGATGTTAACCTTCTGATGTTGACTGGTACTTATAAATAGTTTGAACCCAATTTTCTGCAGTTCATTGTTACCTTGTATGTTATTAATAAATGGGGATAAATGCTGTAACACTGAGTGTAATTCAAAGTCAAATAGTGCAGTTAAGATGGGTGCACAGAGGATGGAAGTAATTTTCTTTTAGGGCTCTCACAGCATAAGAGCCAAATGAGAGCACTTTGGATTAATTGCCATAGAGCTGAAGAGAGGCTTCCAAGTAGCTGATGCTGGCAAAATAGATTAGAGGGTGATCTGGAGCAGTTTTACCAATCGTTCTGCTAATAAAAAAAAAAAAGCCTGTGCGTAACCAGAAAAACAGCGATCATGGATATTTTACATCACCAAAGAAAAAAATTGTGATGTTACATCGTGCTTTTTGACTTAAAGCTTAATTGAAAACAATAAAATGTCCTCGCTGATTTTTCTAAATGTATATTTATTCCTAACACTGAGTTATTAGTTAGGTTTTGGTTTGTTTTGGGGGTTTTTTGTTCATAACAATCACAATGAATATAGTAAGAAGAAAGAATTCAAGAGTGATAATTATAAAATACAAATTTAAAATAAAAATATGTATCGATCACATTATGAAAAATGTGTGAATTGTTAAAAAATAATGAATCAAGGTTTGCAAAAAAGTGTAATGATGTAATTGTTAACTTAGCAGCAGCTCACAAAGTCTCTAGGTAGCAAACTGCACATTTGTCAGCTTGCACACAAGCAAAATTGCATACGAAAGGTGCAGTTGTACCATTATATGACATACTGTTAAAACATCTTAAGAAAAAGTACATCTAACACTGTTGGACCTCTTTGATTTAAATCTGCATGCAAAACAATTCAACCAGAGCTTTTACTGGAAGAGATTAATAAAGAAGAGTGTGATCTGCTGTGGGCCAGGGGTGCTTTTTTCTATTACGACCTGTGTACTTGTGTAGGCCAAGCACCGAATGTGAAAACAAGCAATGAAACTGATGCACTGCAGCTGCTAGCGAATGTCAAACAGTGTCGGCCTTGTGATTTCTTTAAAATCAGATAATGAAATAAGATCAAATGAAACTTTCCGATCAATTTTCTGTAATGTCTCAAAATATCAAACATGCATGGTAATGTTGTGCCTTGATAAAATCTTTTCATATGTCATTTTTTCCACCAGTTTATCTTTGACCAGTCGCCTGGTGAAAACTCTGCTCTACAACTTCATCAGGCAGGAGAAGTGTCCACCTCCAGCAACCCACATCTTTGAGCCAAAAGACGAGGGAGGCCTTCTTTACGGCCTGGCGTCTGGGGTGGCAAGTAAGAGAAAACACATCCACTCACAAACTGGAACAAAAAACACAAAACCGAGATCATATTTTTGGCAACATTTGTTTACTGACCTCCTTGTTTTCTGCTCTTGGGATGCAGGCAGACAGATTCCCAGGTTTTCCCAGGTTGTTTATTTTTCTGTTAGTTTTGTAGAGGGGAAAAATCAAATGGAATACTAAATTTTTTTACCAAATTTTCTTGTGGCTTCATACTTGTTTAACTTAAAGCCCTTGGTGTGTATATGATTGGTTAGCAGTTCAATCTAGGATTTTTTGTTTCTGTCTAGAATCATCTAATTTAAATGATGAAGGATTTTTCAGGCTTCAGAGACATGAGATTATCCATTTCTTTACAATAAATATGAACAGAAAAATCAGAAAATAAAACTTTTATTTTGTAAGAGAACAACAAGAAGAGAAAGAATGACTTTTTCATTCATCCTTTAATCATCTCGTGTCACCTTAAAGTCATTTTGGAGCCCCTTAAGGGATGTGGCCTTAAGGCAAAGTAATTTGGTAAAACTAAGTATGCTTTTAATCTTTCTCATTATTTGACTGCTTTTGTTGCTTTGCCCCATTTGGACAAAATAAAGCTGGAAAGTAGAAATGTCATCCTAAATATGGTAATGATGGTCCGATTAGAAGAATAAGAGCCAAACAATTAAATAAATTAGGATCGCGAGGCTTTTGTTTAATGGAGCAAGTGAGCGAGAAACATGATTAATATGTGAAATATAAGTGCCAGCCATGCTGACAGACATGGCAGTGTGGATGAAAGTGATGAGTCAGAAATGAACAGAGTATGTGTGTATTAGATTGGAGATGTGCTCTGTGTGTGTGTGTGTGTGTGTGTGTGTGTGTGTGTGTGTGTGTGTGTGTGATGAATGTGTGTTTATTTGAGTGTGAGAATAGGGCCGGGTTTCCCCCGCAGATAAATGCTCTTTGTCGGTTGTTGGTGGCAGATTCCTATCAGTGAGCCATCAGCATTCACCCCAGCCTGTCTGTCTGTGGCCAGTGATCGGCCCGATGAGTTATGGTGCCCTGTCCTATTCTGTAATCCCCTAGAGCCTGTCTGTCTGCAGCCGCCTCCCTTATACACACACGCACAGACCAACAAAGACACAAGCTCTCTTATACTTGGAGCTCAGAAACAACACTTGTTTTCTTTCTCTGTCTCTCCGTGTCTCTGTGTCTCTGTCTCTTACGCACACAGTCATTTAGGATTGACAGAGTACACCAATACATCTTAATTTGAATGCTTAAAACGGGAATATCCACGGGTTTTCTTCTATAATGACAGTAATTATTTGACAGTTGGAGGGTTTTAAACTTTACGTCACAAACAAATATGGCTAATTAGCTAAGAAAACCTTTTGTACATATTAATGTCAGTTTACAAGTCATGTTTAGGACGTTAATGTCGTCGAAACACTTGTATGATATCTTCTGTCACTTTGAAGGACCTGTATTAAGTCTGAAAAATGAACCCAGGTGATATCATGAGAAAAGCTTGTGTTGCAATCCGGGACTTTACCTGGCAGTATGGTGATGGGTGAAACGTAGGATCCTGCAGATTTTGGAGCTTGACCTGCATTAAGGAATAAACAATCAGGATATTTCAGCTGCCTCCTACTCAAATTTAAAACCTTTTTTCTTTAAATCTGACTCACAACCCTATGAGTTTGACTCTGCAGGTCAACAAATTAATTTGAGTGCCCCTTTAAAGAAGCGTGTCAGTGATTTTGTTTGTAGCATTAGTATTATTGTTTAGGCAATTTAATTCAAATCACTTACAAATCCTCGTGTATCCGTAGCTTTCCACTTATTTCTTTGCCACTGAAAAATAAATAATTGACCCCTGAAACATGCGTACTTGTGTAATCCATTTGACTATTGCATTATCTTTGTTTGAGTAATGTTATTGTTGGGAGGTCATGCAGTGCAAATTTTGAAACTAGTCTCTGCCTTAGATTGCATTACCCCATGATGAATTTGTCATCTTGATAAATTTTGGCCCACAGTTGATAAGTTTGCCATTCAAAAAATAAGTGGAAAACAGTGACTGTCTTTAACTGTTGGAAAAAATAAACTACAAACCTCTAAAACTCAGTAAAACTCGCAGTATAAAACTTGTAGGTATGGAAGTAAAAAACTGAAAAGCACTTTTATTTAGTGAGTAAATGTCGTCCACATGCGTTGCTGTGGACTAAACAACACTATCACAACCTTCTCTACATTACCTCTCTCTTAATATGAATCTATATTTTCTCATATTAGTATCCTGTAATTCATGCACGCTTATTTTCATGGAAAAGCTGGATTTTCCCCAGAACTGAACAGTGGTTATCACCAAACGAAGCAGCATTTGATTTCCATTGACATTTTAATTTCTGGGGGGGTTCAGATGTTTTTTCTTCTGTCGCTTTTACACACTGTGCTGTCTGAGTAAGGGGGATTATCACCCAGACTGGCAACTCAGAACTTTTTAGCCTCCTATCCTCTTTTCTCCTCTTCTCTTCTCTGTTTGAATGAACTCAGCTCAGCTCTTACTTTGTTTCATTCTACTCTGTACTTTACTCTCCTCCACTTCATTATACTTTACTCTCTCCTCTCTCTCCTCTCCTCTACTCTTCTAATCCCTTCTCTCCTCTTCTTTGCTCTTCTTTTCTCCCTCTCCGTTACTGTTTCTCTTGTCTCCTCTATGCTCTCGTCTCCTTGCCCCTTTCTACTATACTTTCCTCTCCTTGACTTTCCTCTTGTTCTTTAAGAGCTGAGTTAACTTAACATGACTGTAGTCTAAACTTGCTTTGTTCTCTTATGCTACACTCTACAATACATCTCTCCCCTCCACTCGATCCTACTCTACTTTACCTTCCTCTCCTCCAGTCTCCTCCGGTCTCCTTTATTCTGCCTTTACCAACTCAGCGTTCCTCTCCTTTAAGCTATTCTACTCCACTTGGCCCTATGCTCCTCTCCTCTACACTCTCCTCTTACTTCCTCTATTCGACTTGACTTGATTCGACTCTTACTTACTTACTCTTTTCTATTCCACTCCACTCTACAGTCCTCTCCTCTCCTTTATTCTCTACTTTATTCCACTCTACTTTGCTCTCCTCCTCTATTTCACTCTACTTAACAGTCCTCCCGTTCCCAGGAGTGCAGGAAGTGCCAGTTTATCTCCTAGACACTGTCTAGTTGCCCTTAAGCAAGGCACCAAGCCCCTCTGAGAGCGTCTGACTGTGTGGCAGCCCCATCATCTAACATCACTGCACAACAGCTGCATGTCTGTGCATTTGTATGTTTTAAGTCTGTGTGTGTGTCTGTGTGTGTGTGTGTGTTCGTGTGTGTGTGTGTGTGTGTGTGTGTGTGTGTGTGTGTGTGTGTGTGTGTGTGTGTGTGTGTGT
>JAQMCX010000027.1:7496810-7512852 GCA_029814765.1 Acanthurus leucopareius | reverse complement strand
GTCTGTGTGGCAGCCCCATCATCTAACATCACTGCACAACAGCTGCTTGTCTGTGCTTTTGTTTGTTTTTAGTCTGTGTGTGTGTGTGTGTGTGTGTGTGTGTGTGTGTGTGTGTGTGTGTGTGTGTATGAAAATATATGTGTGTATAAGATCTAACAGTGTGGTATGTAATTTTCCCCATGGGGATTAATTAAGTATCTCTTCTTCATCTTCCTCCTCTCTGCTGCTGCTCTTCTCTACTCTACTTTTTGTGAATTTTAATGCTCGTTCACACACACACACACACAATATGTACTAGATGAGTCATCCGTCATGCCTACAAGCAGACACACACACGAAAATATCATGTTTAATCCTCATGTTTTACATTGTAGAGAAGCCAACAGTAACTATGTCAACTGGTGACAGCCCCTGCGAATACCAGACACCTTGTTATGTCGGTGTGTATGTGGGTTACGTCCTCGTTAGCGCAGCGCGCTTGGAAAAGAGTCTTTAATGTGTCGGCTCTAACTTTTTATTATAATAATTTGTAGCGAAACCATTGTACATGTGTGGAATGTTGTTCTGTTTAATTGTGTAAGAGAGATTTTGGATTGGGTTTTTGGTAACATTGCTGTGAGCATACATTTTGAATAGTGTGAGATTATCAGAATGATGTGTTTGTTTATTGTCTGCACAGCATGTTTCCCCACGTGCATTTTTTGGGTAATCATCACAGGCTTGGTGTACTTTTGTGAGCGTGTGTGTGTGTGTGTATGTGTGTGTGTCTGCATGCTTGGCCAAGGCATTGGCCTGAAGCCCTGATGTCATATTTCATTCAATGTTATGTAAGTAAATAAGTAAGTAGCACATTCTGTCTGTCTCCGTTCACCGGGGCCTCACATCTCCGTCTGCACTGAAGCGAGTGCATGTTTCTCAGCAGTGCTTTGAGAAAATATTCCCACCTCAACACCCTGCTATCTCCACATGCAAGTGAGAGCTGAGATGTTTCGAGTGTGTGTGTGTGTGGCAGAAGTGAAATGGAAAAGCAGATGTTTAACCAATTACACAGAGATTTAGTCTGTCACAGATATGTATGTATTTATATACTGGTGGTGTTCAGATGTGTGACAAATTAAAGAAAAAGGAAAAACCTTAAGCTCTGGATGACAACACCCCCCATCCATAGGGCACAGGGGTCACTGGATGGTCTGATGAGTGTGGAAATGATGTAGATCGAATGCTCAGGCCTTCACAGTCACCAGATCTCAACCCAGTTTAACACAAATGGGAGATTTTGGACTGTCATGTGAGACAACGCTCTCCACCAGAACCGTCCTAAACATAAAGAGGGAATTGTCCATTTAAAACTGTTGTTTCATCCCCCAGCAGAGTTCTTGAGACTTGACATTACATACCAAGGCACATTGAAGCTGTTCTGGTGGCACTTGGTTCCCAGATGTCTTACTGAGACTCTTACTGTTGGCTTTTCACACCACTGTATACATTTACTAGTGGCATGGCTCCATTGATGGCGGTGTTGGTCCACTTTTGGACAAACTATTAAACTGCCATGAAATTATGTACAGATATTCATGTTGCCCAGAGGATTTATCCAAGCTAGTGATACCCTGACTTTTTCCTTTAACGTTACCAACAAGTCAAGGTTCTCGCTTATCTTGAGAAATGTCTATTATGGATTGGCTGAAGATTTCCTGCCAATCCATAATAGATTTTCGATCCAAGCCTTTGCCAAGTAAATGTCAGGGGTGCAGATGTGAATCTAGAGGAGATGGTTTTCCACTTGTGCCACAAAATTTGGTCAGAATCAGCAGATATTTTGTGATTTTGTGGTTAGATTTTACTCAAAATATAGGAACTGACTTTGTAAAAGCTGTCATGTCTGATAGTGGTGGTCATATTGCAAGACCACAATTTGGATGTCACAGTCCTCTGTCCAAAAACTAAGGCTTTGTCGAACATTAAAAGCTCATTCTCTCTTTCAAAACTTTTGAATGGATTTTAATGAGCATCTACAATGTATATATATTGTAAGAAGACCTGTGGTGATGTGTTGAGTATGAGGAGTTTTCTCGGATTAGGTTTCAAAGGGTGTTGTAGATACAGACTCAAAGAAAGTAAGATTTTGAGGGTACAGTGGTCTTGCGTGTCTCAGAGTACAGTGCCTTCACCGGGTCTGAGTCCTGATGCCCAGATTCTGATTTGGTCGTGCCAGCCTCTGTGTCCGCGTGTGACCTTCTCTTTTTCCTCACTTTCCCCTTCCCTTTCCTCCTCTTCATGTCCTCCTCCTCTTTTTCCACTGGGCGGTTGGCCAGAGCCAGAGCAGCCTAAGCAATGTAGCATTATTGGGTTTATGTGGTGGGCAGGCAGACAGGCAGAGGGAACCGAGCCAGATGGATAACAAACGGCACCCACTAAGGTAAAATAGAGCTCTGTGAGTGCTTGTGTGTGAGTGCAGGAAATGTGGCTGCCAGACCAGGCTCTCTGACACTGTTGGGCTAGTCACTGTGGTGCCAGTGATGAGATGAACAGGGCTCCGTCACAACTTGGCCCCCGTCTCTCTCTCTCTCTCTCTCTCTCTCTCTCTCTCTCTCGGTCTTGTTTTCACTCACACGCTCTCACACTCACTTCTCTCTCTGAGCAGCGGATGGAAAGACGAGCATCGTGCATGAGAGAGAGAGAGAGAGAGAGAGAAAGAGAGAGGCCGACTGATGCAGATTGTCTCCTTTCTGTCCTGGGATTTATTTTTGTTGTTGATGTTCTTTTACTCAAATATAAACAAATTCATTCGCCTCCTTACCGGAATTGCATGCACGTATACACACCCAAAGTGGACTGAGTGTCGGAATAGCTCTTTACTAGCCATTAGTGAATTTAGAGGCAAACCATAAACCATGGATGGTACTGAGATTTTAAACAGTCACAAGTTGTTCAAAAGAAACCTCACTTGTTCCATCTCCTTCCTTTCAAAACAGCACAAGGAGAAGACACTGGGATGTGCCCTCTCATTTTCTCCTAGACCTCATTTTTGAATGTAGTAAAATGTCAGTGTGCACGCATCATTTCACCCCTATAATGTTCTGAACTAATGTCTCCTTGTTCACTTGAACTAAATCTTTTTTGGTTCAGCGACCAAGTAAACAGATTATGTGAGTGTGTCATAGTTGGATGGATCAGGATTACTTAGTGACATTACTCTCACATCAAGGAGAGAGCGTGCAAAGTCGGTCATAGAATTAACCTGCTCTTCCATTCTCAGCCACTAGATGGCAACAAATCTACTTGTCTCCCTCTCCGATTAAGTACCTTGTTCAGTGCAGACCTGCAGCTCACTCACCCTGTCTCTCTGCTTGCTTCGTGCATTCTGTGTGGCTAGACGTGCAGGAGCCAAAGACAGTCATCTGTGTACCTTGGTGCTCATGCTTCTCGTGCTTTCTCTTGACGCCTGAAAGCACCAGCTCTTCAGTGGCTCTGTAGGAAATTCGGCTCCCTCTCATCCCCAAACAAGAAAAGCGAATCCCACTCCAGTTGGCTCATAGTTCCAGTTTCTCTTTGTTCTGTGGCGCCGTCTATGTTGTTTCAAATTTCAGGTGCTGCAACCCATCGTGCGTGACTCCATTGTGCCCGTTTTGGCCTTGATTACATCAGTCTGACTGCACATACTGTTTTGCATTCATTTCCCTATGAAGCATAAATCACTTATAAGGTTGAGGAGCTGCAAGTTGTGAGAATACTTAAGGGCTTTCTGCAGAGAGGCTGACATACACAACTTGACTGCTCTTCATTACTGGATGTATGGACCTGCACAAATTACCATCTGTTGTGCTGAAACCGCCGCAGTTCTCAGGCCATTTCTGAAACTCTCTGTACTGAAATCTAGCCTAGATAACACACCAGGCGAAGGGTGTTAGAGAAGACAGACATGAATTTTTTTTTCTCTTGTACTTAAATCCATCCTAATCGCCAAGTTTATAATAAGCCCCTGTGGAATGACAGCGTGAAAACAATGTGACGATAGTGACGAACTTAGAGAATTATCGTCTGAATCTGCAGCTTCCCTCGGCTTCACAGAGCTTTATAGTCAGTATCAGTTCATTTTCAAGCTGTCTAGCTGCAACTTCAGTGTTTCACTTCACTGTCACTGGCCATCTAACATCACTTTCCATTGCATGACTAGCTTTTTTTTTGTAGAGAAAAGATCTCTTAACACTTGCTATATGCCGCCTGCTGTGCACCAAATGACACACAGATGTTGTTTAAGACTAAATAGTGAACATTTTGCAGCATTTAGCAGCTTAAATCAAGATATTTACCTCAGGAGTTGGAAGCGACCAAAATCTGAGTTTTGAATGTGAAGAATGTGACTATTGGAGTAATCAGTTATTGTGGGTTGCAGAAATAAAAGTCAAACACAGTATAGTCACTTAGCGAAAAAAAAAAAAACAGCAACATATGATTCATTTTGTTTATATCAGTGTGTGTGCTTGCATTCTGTTCATGGGTTATTTTTGTGTCTGTCTGTCTCCAGGTGGGCTGTGGAGTGTCTTCACGTTAGGCGGAGTTGGGAGCAAAGCTGGGACAGACCAGGAACACAACCCCTTACCTTTGTCCAATCAGAGCCTTCTGTTACTGCTGGTGCTAGCCAATCTGACAGATGGGCCTGACTGGCCCAACCCTTACCGCCAGGCTATAACTTGTTTCAGAAACACACAAGGTGATACACAGTATTTGTTGATTTTATTCCATAGCACATATGTGAGTGTTGTTTATCTGCATGACATGTACCAGATGGCCATGATGTAATGTAAAAAAAAATGATAATCAGTTTCCCTCTGTCCATGCAGACACATCGTCGCTGTCCGTGGAGCAACCTCACACTTTCCAGATCAATTTCAACAGTCTGTACACGGCGCTGTGTGAACAGCAACGTTCTGACCAGGCCACACTACTATTGTACACCCTCCTTCACCAGAACGCCAACATGAGGACATACATGCTCTCCAGAACAGACATGGAAAATCTGGTGGGTAGGATAGAAATGAAGAAGGTTGATACTTCACAGAGTGCGGTTACATAAATGCGTGCACATTCATTATCCCTGCCTCAATCTGACATTTTTTTTGTTAAATATATTGACTTGGCAAAAGCAAAGCACACTGTTAAAAATGAATCAAAGTGTGATTGGGTAATCCTCAAAAAACACATTATACAGTCTGTCCTCGCACACATGGGTTCGGCCATGAAATCCTTTCATCTAGGACCAATGCTATGGCTCAGTAAACAGCCAGGATGTATGCAGTGGCAGCTGGTGCTATTCTGTCCATGTGGGTGAGTGCCAGTTATTCTTTATAGCAGAGTGAATGTACGGAGGCATTTAGTGAATGAAAATCAGTCTTTAGCTCAACATGTCAGATGGTATCTCACATGGCTGTATGAGACATATGAGGCTCTCTCACACAGTGGAACACCAAGTAATTTGGTCCTATTTGAAAGGTTTAAAAGCAGGAGTTAAAGTAGTTTTATGTTTTTGTCTTGGCCTTTGTATCAGGTTTAAAGAGACTTGAGCTAACAGTATCTGAACTAATTACAACAGAAACCCACTATACAACCCACTGTGCGCTTCATTTTGAAACTGCAGATCAATTAAATCCCCATACATCTAATACCAGAATGACCTTTTCGGTGTTATTTCCTATTTATAGCTGCTATAATAAAATATCATCATTAGCAGATCTACATCGAGCTTATGAAGGGGGGCTTCTAATGAGTCAACCAACTTTCTTGGATGAGCAATAAAGCACCGTCGCGCGGCAGAGTAATGAGCTAACACTGCAACTGTGTGTGTTCATAGCTCACCATGCTAGCAACTAACTGCTTTCACTCAGACAGAATTAAATCTCTTGCACACTGTTGTTGTATTACCATCTGTTCTGCATATACTGTACTGAACATAACACCTGCTTCCACCTATAGTGTAGCAGCCATGATTATGTAAAATGATGTTTTTCTGTTCAAGTGATTCTTTTTTGCCTGATACTCAGTTTGCACCACAGGTGGAAACAATCCCATAGGAGCAGAGCTTTATGTAGCACAAATAATAATATGATTTTATTGGGTTAGTTGATTGATTAAGCTTCAGAAGAGCCCCCTGGCTAGACACCGAAAGCTTCCTCCATCCATAAACTCCACAGAGTTGCAGATTTGTCATTAATCTGACACTCCCTTTTTATTTTGATAAAGAAAATCAATACCCAGGTGATGCAGAATTTTGTGCTCATGTCTAACGTGGTACGGCTAAATTTATCTTCTGACAGGTGCACAAACTGCAGCCCTGGATCCACTCAGATATCTTGAAACACAGATTTAATGAATGTCACTTCTTCAACAACACCTACGCACACACTCAGCTTCTTCCCCCGCTCTCCCTCTCTCTCTCCCTCAGGTGTTGCCCATCCTCGAGATCCTTTACCACGTGGAGGACAGAAATTCTCATCATGTCTACATGGCCCTCATTATTCTGCTCATCCTCACGGAGGATGATGCCTTCAATCGCTCCATCCATGAAGTGGTGAGTAGACGTGGTTTAATAGACAGAGTTCAGGTTTTGCCACCGCAACGTTCCATTACTTGCAATGGCTAAGATCATCATTCCTGAGATTTTCATAAGATACACCTCATTTCTCTGTCTCTCTCCCTCTCGCAGGTATTGAAGAACATCTCATGGTACACAGAGAGGTCACTGACAGAGATCTCACTGGGCAGTTTGCTCATCCTGGTGGTCATCCGCACCATCCAATTCAACATGACCCGGACAAGGGTAAGCATGTGCACTTGCAAAGCAAACAGCTCTGCAAATAAAAAATCCATCAAACTGTAGACACAATAGAAACAGATTGCAATAACAGTAGTCACTTGGAGGTTTACTTTAATATAATGTAACATTTATGTTTGTGTACGTACCCTCCACAGGATAAATACCTCCACACCAACTGTCTGGCGGCACTTGCCAATATGTCAGCCCAGTTTCGTTGTCTCCACCAGTACGCTGCCCAGCGCATCATCAGGTGAGGACCTGCTGCAGGTGTACAAATGACACACTAGGTAGAACAGAGCCAATGATGATGGAGTGTATTAACTGGTGGCTGCTTCCCTTCATACATATATACATTTTTCCGTAACACCACAACACTGATACATATTTTGATATAATGAATTTCTTAACAAATTTAAAAAAACAGACAGAAATCGTTGTTTCTGATTAACTGTTTGAAATAAATACCTCACAAATTAAAATGCTGTTTAACAAAGGGATGATGAAAAAATGACTACCAATGTTTCTGCATGCTATCATCATAATGTCTCCTCCGGCCAACAATAAACCGTGCTGAATGTGCTTTCTTTGGCTGACAATGTAAAGAACAATGAGAGACAGAATGCATTCTGGAGAGAGAAAGAGACAATAGGTGCATAAGAGGCACATACTTAATAAACATAAAAGCAGTTACGTGTATTTTATCCAGGGATCTTCAGTGAAGCATGAATTTGAACAACTAGAGCTTTCGTACAGTAGGTGACGATATCACACCAAACTGGCGTGTCAACTTCATCATTGCTGCCTTAAATAAGTGGTAGTCCTTGACGCACAGTTGTCATCTGCTTGAGGATGAGCAAAGAAGCCAAATGAGAGGCAAGGGTGGAAATTCTAATTCACACACAAGCACACTCATTCATTTAAATGATTCATTTTGAATCAGCACTAAATGTTTATTGCGAGAGTAACTTGGCAGCAGCCGCAGCAGAGGAGACTAATGCTCTGGCCACATTGAACATGTAGTACCATATGGAAATGGATGTTCTACAGAATATATATATATATATTTTATTGGCTACACCTGTAGCTCGTGTAGGGTGTAGGATGTGTGAGTCACACACACAAAACGAGACAGCGAGCCTCACTTTTCATTCCGTTTTGTCTCTTCAGTTTTTAGGACCAAGCACAGTGCTGTGAAACTTCAACTTTTTCTCAGAGTTTGTGATATATGAATAAGTCAACATCTGCAGACTACAGTATGCTGAGGGATAAAGTTACTAGGCAACCACCAGCTGGAACCGTCTAAATAAGCACCAACAGGTCGACCAAGACTCTTAAAACCAAATTGCCAATGAGCTGGGGTCATTTCCTGTGTACTTGTAGTTTAATTTACAAGACACTTAATGAGTCATTTCTATGGAAAAGAGTCACACACACCTTAAAAAAATAGAAACAGAAGACTGACTTGTTGCTATGTTTGCACTGCAAAGGGTGGATCTCTGTGGTGCACACACACACACACACACACACACACACCACTTTGGTGCTGCTCTCATGCCAAATGTAGTCAGTTTCATCGATTATTGTGTTGCAGCAGCTTCAGGAACTATCCACATATGTGTTCAGTGTAGCCAGAGGGTAAGAAATAAAATATTGAGAGAGTGGTGTGCCTGTAAGGAAGAACATTATGTAACATGCAGGAAATAAGGGAAAGGATTCTGGCCCGTGAGCAGACGGAAGACTTTAGAGGACAAGGTCCAAGTCGCACACACACATACACACACGTACAAGAGAAAAAAAGTCATTCATGTCTGTTTGTGAACTCTAGGCAAACAGGAAGGAATGTTTCCTTCCCTGAAGACGTGCACACATTCACGCACACCCAAGGATCCTCTTATCTCCCCGCCTGCGTCTCTCTCTCTGTATCTGTGACTCTCCCATGTTTTGAGTCAGAGAGGAACACTGTCTGTGAATGTTCACTTGTCTGTCCTGTAGTGATGTAGAGAAACTGACTCCATGTCTGATGATAATGATAATGATGATGACTCTGATGGCCAGGGCTGGGCTAGACTGGCAAGCCGGCTGGCTAGATAAAGGGAATTTCCTGCCAGGAATTTCCAACTGTCTGCCAGGCCGCGCTGAACTCTGCTCCTTAATTGACTCTCGGAGAGACTCATCATTGGTGCTGTTTATTTACAAGCAACAGGGGATTTAAATTGTCCCTACCACCACCACCACCACCACCCACTTGCCTTATTCACTACTCCCTATTCATTCTCCTTCTTCATCAATATTCCCTTTCTTCTGTATTGTTCCTCCCGTTCTCACTTCTGTCCTCCTCCACTGTCACCATGTCGATCAGTAATGTGTTCAGACTCAGCAGATGCAGCTGAGTTCGCATTGAGGCTGCCACAATTATTTTTGTTATCAGTTAATCCACCAGTTACTCTGATAGTGTTTTGTTGATTTGTTTGGTCAAAAACATGTCATCATTTTCTGACTATCAAGAATGTACAGAGGAAACTTTCAGATTTGAAAAAGAAAAACTAGGGAGTTGTTGCTTGTGAATTATTAGAGTGACAAAATTTATATTCAAATAGTGGCCAGATAATTTTGTTTTGGTTAAATAACCTTTACTTGAGCATCATTCGATCATTTCAGCGGCAATTCACACTAGTCCTCAGTTAACTTATCAAGTTTTTATGAACTCTTTTCAATTTGAAAAGAAAAGTAAAACTAATAAGACAAAATATTGTATAAAAAAAGCAAAAAAAAAACCCTACCTGAAGTATTAAAAGATTTTTGAAGTTCTTTATTTTTTAAGAAATAAATGAAATGCAAAACTGGCAAATAAAAGAGAATCTAATAAGGACAAATGGAAAAAGGTAGTATAGAACCTGCTGCACACCCAAAACCAATTCCTTACCAATAAAACACCACAATTCTTATTTTCAGGTGATTATATAATTGGAAAACATGCACATAAATATTATATTCTGTTTATGCCATATGCAACAAATAGATCCCCCTTAATCCTACATACAGGACCTTTAAATTGATCTCATATATATACAAATGTCTAAATACTGATTTGAAAGAACACCACACAACCACACACTCTGTGTATTTCCAAATATAAAAAAACCTTTGAACTGGTCGAGACAGAGAACCTTCACATCTTCAGTGTGTCTGGGTGCACCACGTCCATCCTCACCTCAGCCTCATGACTGATTTTAGGATCAGGCGGGCAGTGTGGAAATCCTTCAGTGTCCCTGTTTCCTGAGCCATGTCCGTCACTGCCTCGGCATAAATGAGGGATGTGACGGAGCATATAGTCACAGTGCTTTCTTGTTGGGCCCCCTCCCAGGTGGAACTCAGCCGGTGGTCTCTCATTTGAAATAGATAAAACTGTCTTGATAGCACAAGGGGTTCTATGAAGGAGTCACGGCTAATAGGGCCTTTGACATTCGGCCTGTAGGTAACCACTAGACCTCCTTGTAGCTGCTCAGATATCTCCATTCAGCTACCATTTGGCCAATTAGCTGGTATAATGAATGCTGAGAGATTTTGTGTGTGTGTGTTTTCCAGTACTGACAGATGGACAGGTGTAGCTCTAAGGGGCTTAGCTGAGCTCTGTTGGTGCATATGACTTTCCCTAACCCTTTGCTGTCATTAAATTTAATATATTCTACCTTTTTTTTTACTCTGATTGGCATACAAATTAAACATTCAACACCCTTGGGCGCCTACAAAAACTATTAAAAAGTTTTAATTAAAACATGTCACTAATAATTTAATAATAAACACCACAATAAATCAGACATAAGACTTATTTGATTAGGTAAGATATAATAGAAAGCCTTACAAGAGAAAAATATCTATTTTTTTAGACAATCAATAAAGTAGAACCTTTAATTTAGTTGTAGGAAATGACGGCATGAAAGTATTTTTTTTTTTAAAACTGTTTTCTCCCAAGTCTCTTTCATCTATGCTATGTTATTAATGCTGTATGTGTGTGTGTGTTTGTCTGTGCATTTGTGTGTCTGCGTGCCTATGTGACACACCCCATTGCAACCCAAGGTCACCCAAGCATACTCTCAGATTCTTGATGTATGTTTGTGCGCATCCATCACATGCAATCATGCATTCCTATCCAGACGACCGTACACACACAAACACATACAGTAAAGATAAAGCAAGTCAGTTAGCCAGCAGGTCAAACGGCAGAAATACATACAAAGCCATTAATGCGTACAACCTGGAAATTTCACAAGAGAAACCAAGGCTGTCTGCCTTTCAGGCAAATAAACAGCAATTTAGAAAAAAAATCTTGTTTGTAAATTCAGTGTGACCTTGCACAATATTGACACATTCACACGTCATTTCTATAACATTCTCCTGCCAATTTCAGGATTATTTTGTTACTCCAAAACTATTTATTCCTAATTATTTTTGAAATCCTTAAAGCAGACGTCTGCATATTTTTGTTCTTTGTTCCTTGTAGAAGTTTATCATCCATCAGTTGTTGCTGTTCTAACTCCTTTCCCCTCTCTGTGTTTCTCTCCTGCAGTTTATTTGCTTTGCTTTCCAAAAAGCACAACAAGGTTTTGGAGCAAGCAACACAGTCTCTGAGAGGCAGACAAGGAGACAACTCAGCCTTGCCCGACTATGTGAGTAAAACACTCCAACTCTCTGTCCCTCCTACTCTCTTTCTCTCTGTCTCTCTTCACACATAGTTCTTTTGTAGTTGCCAAATTATGTCTGCTTGGATAAGGTACAGCAGCCGACAGGCATTTGTTACAGTTTAAGGAGTGCAAAGTTACAATCTGCACTCAAAGTGGGATAAAGTTTAACTTTTATATTGTCAAGTTTAGCATTTAAAAAAAACATGTTAAGGGGTCAGTTAAAAATTATGATAATTCAGTACCAACCATGACCCCGAAATCTTGTGTTTATGAGATGTTTTCAAGATTGACAGAATTGATATCACTCATATATCTGTCTCTTACATATGAAGCTACAGCATAGCTTAACACAAAGACTGGAAACAAGGAAAAACAACAGCCTTATGTTTATGAACAGGAATATTTCCTGACTATGCATAAGGTCTTCCTGGCCAACAAATTTTGCCACCCATGACACCTATAAAACCACAATTTGAGGCTTAAGCAAATAAATACGACATTATAAACAGTGAGCATTAGAGGCATTGATGGGCGAACTCTGTTACTTTTGGATGGATCCAAGCTAGCTGTTTCCCTCCTGTTTCTGGTCTATATGCTAAGCTCAGCTAACGTGTCTCTGGCTGATAATATTTAGTGTGTGAACAAATATGACAGTTAACTATTTTGCCCATTTAACATTTCAAATGAAAGAATAATAGCATTTAAGTTTAAGGCTGCAAACAGAAAAACACTTTTCTTAAATAAATCACTCAAATTAATAATTTATCATCTGTTTTATCATTAATTTTCACTTCATCAGTGAAATGTTTTTATCTGCTGCAGTCAGCATTTTCTATATTTTGCTGAAGTAAATCAAAAAAAACATGTTGCCATATGCTGTCACACTTGATTTGGTCTGCCTTATAGCATGATGTCTGTCTTAGTCTGCTTTAAATGACTGAGACAACCCTTCATTTGGCTCCTGGCACCAGTTATGTCAACCAATTTAGGTATTCCAGGATTCATTTTGTGGATGTGGTGCACAGCGTGATGCTATTTGTACGTTTCCAGCCACTGGAAAGCTTCAAATTAAGGCCTGTTGCTGCAGGCCCGCTGATGAGTTGCTCTGTCTACTCCAATTCTTTGTCTTCTTCTCATTACTTTTCCAGCCCACATTTCCCCCCCACATTTAATTTGTACTGAAATGAAGTCTCGACTTGTATAATAATATTTGATGAAAGTATTGAGCGTTTCTAAAATTGAATATTAAAATCAGTCAATCACAGTGGCACCAAAATTATATTGAAATTTTCCCTGAAACATCAGCGTTTATCTAGAATTGGAATCTCTACGGCACCACAGCAGTAACCACGTAAGTGGCGGGGCTTAAACCGGTAAATTGATCATGATGCTATTTTGGTACAATCAAGTACGGTATTTGTAGATCTTACTAGAAGCCATGCCTGACCAATGAGTGCACTATTGACTGTATGATCGTCTGCGTTCGTGCTCTGCCTTCAGGTTTGTCTGCATATGCGTCAGTCTGGCTGTCTCATTAGATATGCATGGTCCTAGACAAGTGTGTATGTGTGTGTGCATGTAAACATATTTGTGTTTGTGTGTGTTTCGGGGTTAGAGATGTATTAGGAGGTCCCCATAGATGCCCTTAGGTGTTGGGGAAACGTGAGAGTATTTGAGTGCTTCTTCAACCGTGTAGCGACTATCTAATGAGGCCCCCAACAAACAGCCATCTCTGCACACACACACACATACAGCTTAGTTTTGACGCTTTTTTTCCTTCAGGGCTCATTTTAATGCTCTGTTCTGTTTACACACATGCGTAAACACCCACTGTACATGACTGAAAATGGAAAAGGAAAACAGAAAAAGAGATTACTTTGTCATGATTGAATCTCCTCTGTTAAAGATATTAATCCAGCCAGCTGTTCTTCATAGAGAGCACGCTCCGAGTGAATATAATAATAGTGACAACAATAATAAGACCGAATCACGGACACACACTAAGAGGTCAAAGTTTAAGGTTTACTCCACAACAGCACTCCCGCCTTGGTAGACTGCCAGTGTGTTGCTCAAGGGCAGAGGGAATATTTCCAGTATGATTATTTCATAGGAATTTTACAACATGTTTTTTTCTTTCCTAGAACAGTGTCTGAAATCCAGTCTGGGTCATAGATGTTTAAGACAGAGCTGGTCAACTTTTCTGATACTGCTGTTATCCTTGAGCTTAGACTATACTAACTCTATGTGACATTGGTTCCCATGTCTACAAGGGTTCCTGTAGCTACTGTTCACAGCCACAAGTCAACATCATAACAGGGTGGTTAGTGTATATGAAATGAACAATGGTACACTTACCTTGACTGCAGTATTTTTCTGAAGATTTTTAGTAAAAATAAAAGTCATACCCAGCAAACATAAAATTTAGTAGTCAAAAAATTTGCTTGGCTGGTGGTTATTTCTTTTATCTGAGTAAAAAATCTATGTTGGGAAACTGCTCCAACATGCACCAACAAGGCACAACAAAACATTTTGCCCATGCTACTGAATAAATTCATTGAGGAAAAACTGTCAGCTCAAACTGTGAAAGTAGTCAGATTAAAGATTAAGATTAAGGATTTCTGTTACTGCAGTGTATTCGAAAAAATATTTTAGTCTAAGGCTTGGCTGTTTTAAAACAGAGCCAAAACCAAGCACCGCCCACCTTGCAGTGCATCACCCACTGGTGAGAGGGTTTGTTGGTCCAGTGCGGTGCAATGCATTCTGGTTATCAGAGGTTTTTTACCTTTTGAGTAAAAAGGGAAATCCCCTGTCCTTTTTTTAATTGTTTTAGCGGCCATATAACAGGGAAGTATTTCTTCAAGCAAAAACCTGGCTGATTGTTCATGTTATGGAGGATGAGATTATAAAAGAAAAAACATGGCTTGTCAAATGTTTAATACAACAGCAAATACAAAAGAACAGTTTTTGAACTCAGGTTAATGGTTGCGCACTTTATCTACAAGCTAAACATTAGCTAACCCATCCTCTGGCATTATTATGAATTTTAAACTGAAATTTTCATAAAATCATATGCATAGCTTTTCTTATCTGACCAGTTATAATGAGCTTTGGACATCTGAAGAGAAGGACTTCTGTATCATTGTGTCGACTCCTTTGTTTGCTCCTCCCCTCCTTCTCCAGTAGCAGTATAATTGAAAACAGTCTGCTCTGGTGTTGTTCACAACAAACCCTCATCTTAACTTTGGGAAGGGAGGACATTTAGGGAACTTTAGGGAGAGATAAATAGGGCACGAGGAGTAAAGAACAATAGAAAGAGGAGAAGGGAGCAGGAGGAGAGAGGAGGAGATAGGGGGGTTGGAGAGAGGGAGGGTTTGTGATGGGCATCTGGAAGCAATGTAATTTGGCTGAGTCTGGCTCTGGAGAGAGAACTAATGTTTGTTTAATGTGGGATTGTCCTGGACATGTAATTGCTCTCTTTACGAGGGAGCGACTGAGAGGAGGATATGAAAAAACGTCGTCAAATGCTCTAAGCTGTGGGTTAAAGCTGGGTGCATTCTGTTTATGTGTTAATGTCTCCCTCTTTTTTTCCCTCTGTCTCCTCCTCTGTTTCCCTCCCTCTCTCGCTCTTGATATCTGCCTTTCAGTCCCTCTCTCTTTCTCTTATATATACACACACACACACACACACCAAACCCCCCCTTTTCCATCCTCGTATGTGTTTGTGCTGCTGTGTCTGGTTAGTGTCAGGGAAGAAAGAGTGAAGGGTTAAGGCCCCTTGAGCCCCCAGGGGAAAGCTAGAGGCTCCCAGTCCGAGTAGGGCAGCTCTCAGGGGGCCCCACGGTTGCTCTCTGCAGCCTCTGCAAGTCCGATTGCAGATGTTTTTTCTCACCCTTTTAGATATGTGACATGCAGTATGTGCTCATACACACAAACACACAAAAATAAGATAGTATATGCTGGGTTTGTGTTGCCTTGCGTTGCGATGCGTTGCGTTACATTACGTTGTGTGTCACTGTTTACGCTCCCAGCCAGTGGTAGTGGTAATGTTACTTCTGTGCCTCTAAGTCTGTTTACTGTTGCACATTTCTGGGAAGAGACTACAGGCGCACACACAGTCACACACACACACACACACACACACACACACACACACACACACACACACAAAGAGCCAGAAGCATGTTGGACCACCCTGTCTATGTGTTTATGTGCACTGGTTGAGTCACAATCTGTGATCTCTTTTTAATAGCCAGAGTAGACACATGCATTAGCTTTGTAGCACCATTCCTCTTGTTTAGGGAAAAAAGCAGAGCCTCGGGATATATCAACAGATAATAAACATTATGCCTTCTGTTTATTATCAGCCTTTCAGGAATTTGCCACTTTTTTATTGAGCTACAAAAAGTATTTTGAAAAATACTTAGTTTCCCATTTATGCTGCGATAGCTCATAGATGACTGGAAATTGCAGTTTTAAAATTAATTACTTTAAAGTCTCTGACGTATGCATAGGTGAACAGATGACTTCAACCAGCAGCACTTATTTT